>JASANE010011934.1:0-55728 GCA_030248225.1 Trileptium ribeirensis
TTCAGTAATGTACCCCTATGTTGCAATAAAACAGTATTTTGTACCCCTAAAATAGCCTTTTTGTACCCCTAATACGTACCCCTATGTTGCAACAAAAGTGTTTGTACCCCAAAAATACCATATTTGTACCCCTAAAATTACATATTTGCGGCATTTTGTATCCCTAAATTAGTAATTTTACCATTTGTGTACCCCTAAAATTACACATTTTTACTATTTTGTTCCCCTAAATTTCAGTAATGTACCCTTATGTTGCAATAAAACAGTATTTTGTACCCCTAAAATAGCCTTTTTGTACCCCTAAAACGTACCCCTATGTTGCAACAAAAGTGTTTGTACCCCAAAAATACCATATTTGTACCCCTAAAATTACATATTTGCGGCATTTTGTATCCTAAATTAGTAATTTTACCATTTGTGTACTCCTAAAATTACACATTTTTGCTATTTTGTGCCCCTAAATTTCACTAACGTACCCCTATATTGCAATAAAACAGTATTTTGTACCCCTAAAATAGCCTTTCCGCCTGATGAGGTCCTTGGTACGGCCGAAACGTTTGTATCACCATACTTGCAATATACATATATGTATGCTATATATACATTCGTGATATAATATGCTTGGAACAAGTACCATCCACACACTGACACCATGGTACAGTGTGACACAAGATTGTTCCAACATGAGACCGGCACCCCAAATGACCCCATTAATTATACATTAAAAACTAATGATACCATAAATAAAAATTCACCCTAATGACCGAATTCACAGCCAAAATATTTGGATCCTCGGATCCTCGGGGATCCTGCTAGCACCGCTATTACTACTACGTATTATTTATTATTAGTTTGGTTAAGAGTAGAATAAAACAGAGAGCTATAAATACGACCATCCATGATAACGTCGCGAGTCAAATGAACCCTTATTTATAACCAAACTGCAGCCTAAAAATGAACATAAGGTGCTTGCATATTAGATGAGACTGACCTAATTAAATATTCTGTTTTTTGTGCATAGCAAATGAGATATCTTGGCATATGGTGTTTGCATACTTAATGAGCGTCAAGTAATTAAATATTCTGAGTTTTATGCATATTAAATGAGGTTGAGTTGACGTAACGTTTCTGTTTTGTTTTATTAAAAATAATCAATTTTAAAAGAGACTATTTTCAGCTTATCAAATCAACGAAAATTAAAGCTATATGTGTATGTATTTATATATATATATGTGAAGTATACATGTATACCAATATATGCCTGCACACCTATATATATACATTCAACCTACACACTACTCATCACCCCAACCTCCTCCGGGAGGGGGGTAAAAGCAGATTTTTCTATCTACTGTTATGCTTTTCGTACACTCTTTAATGTTCGAATTAATTTGTCTATTGTTCAATGTTTGACAAACATGATGCGACTCCAGGAGTAAAGCACTGATTGTATAATTGCAAACGAAGTACTCATCTATTTAGGAGACTGGCAAAACTAACGAACAAGGACATACAAGCAAACAATTACAACGTGATGAATTCAGGAAATACATTTTACAATACATGTTGATGCAACTGTGCATCAATGGACGCATATGGGTTGAATATGTAATAACACGTCCAAATAAACTGCAAAGACGCCATATATACAATGTTTTATTAGTATTTCTTACATGACTGTTTAGCAGAGGCCATTTTTTTAATTAACGATCCTACAGTTGCAGAAAACAATTATAATACATCTTCATAGTAATATGGATGTATTTCGCAGCTCCTCATGAAGATGTCGTTACGATACCGCCTTTGTGATAAGGATTAAGAAACACACGATGTGTTTGGTTGAATTGGAGAAACTTCTCTTAACTTGAGTACCAATTTTATTTCAAAGGCAGTAGAATTCCAGGACAATATTTTACACAATTTACAATGCATTTTAGACACGATACAAGTTCAACTTACTACATAAGAACCATCGAAATGTTTTATACTGCGAAGGTACAACGGAAAATTTACACTTGAATAATGCCTGCACTCCCAACCCATACATTGTGTTCTACAGTGACATGCTTTATAAATTACATAATCTGTTACCATTCTATATCTGAACGCATCTGTGTCCGTCTCATGGTTTTTTATATTAATTTCAGCTATAAACATAGTATATAAATGCTCATGCGAAGCAAGTACTGTTGGCCTTAGTTGAAATGCTTCGTGTTTGAAATGAAGGCACACAAATGAAAGGACGCCGGCAAATTTGTAGTTCCCCAAATCGTTCATGGCGATCGCGTTGAACAGTCGTCAAAGCTGTCAAAAGGTTATGAAATACATTCATCAAAGCGCTAATTTTTTTATTACATTTTCCAAATGTGCGGCACTAGGACAGGGTTTTAGTACGACCTATGGTTCAATCTATCTTTTGTCGTCGCTTGAAATCAAAAAGGTGATATTGCACCGAAATTTATTTCACAAAAGGAAGCCGATGTAATTAAGCTAAACTTCGACCGATACAATGTAGAACTGTACGTATATCTCGTCTCAAAACTAATTTTGTGTCAGGCCAAAAATAAATTGATTGAAACGTCTAAACCACCGTATAAGAGACAACTTTTTGTCACACGTTTTCAACAACGTTATATCTTGAAATTTTTAGCTGGAAATTATGGATATTACTCTGAAACAGGTTTTCGCATTTATATCTGTAAAAACGCCTTATATCTGCTATCAACGTTATAATGCGTTCACGTTATAATGTGCCCAACCTTTGGAACCAATGTATCCCACACAGTGTCAGGTATAATGTCCACAACATAGTTTTTTAGACATCCCCATGTTTTTTATAAATTTTTAAAGGGTACCTAGCTAGGGATATCGCCACTTTACGACTGTGTCCAGCACGCCACGTTTTCTTCGTAGTTTTATTGACAGTGTGCAGCATAATTTAGTCAACATTCATGTGATCAAGATACAAATATCAAAATTTTATGAAAAAACCACACAGCACAACTGATTAATACACCGCAATAACTAAACACGGCGTCCGTTACTGCAATTTGGCTCAAAATTGGTAGCTAAGTTTGTGTACGACACCGTAAACCAAAAATGTAGTAACTATGGGTATGCGTACACCGTCGGAAGTTGATTTGTGTTATACGTGTAACCCTGACTACATGGGTTTTGCTATCGAATCTCGACTACATGGGTTTTGCTATCGAATCTCGACTACATGGGGACAAACGTTCCAAATAGCGGGGACATTATAACGTCAACGCCGCACTAATCACTGCCTGATAGCGGTTTTGAACTTTTTTTACTTTGTGGGCCAATCAGTTGTTAAAGAGGTATTTAAACACCAAATAATGATATATTATCTCGAATTATGCTAAATTGCAATAATGTATCATCGCAAAAATACATGATGCTTGCTTCAACACTTTGTTCCTTTTGAATTGCTGTAAAACACGAATGTATTATTATTGAACATGTGTCATATTTCGTTTCGGCACGTAATTATCAGCGTGGTTTGGCCATAACATCAAGCCATCGAGTATGACAATGTTGCGGGAATGATTATATCTAGAACTACAAAGTGTTTACGAAAATTAAAAAAGGTGAAAAATGACCCTCAATAATAAAAATGTTTAGATATGCGTTGTCATACAATGTTCAGTTATCAAATGCAAAAACTGCTGTTCTTGCTGCCTTTAGTGGATTTCATTGTTCCCTACAACTGCCTATATCTGGTTTAAAAACATAGTTGCTATTGCTTACTTTCGCTTTTTTGCTGTACAGTATGACAACCAACGTCAGATATTCACTAACGTTCAGTGCTCGCAGCGCAGGTCGGCATTAGCGCTCCCATACCCCCAACTATGGGGCGTCAAATCCAGGCGCCCCTCACAAAAATGCATGAAAAAGTAATATTATGCACATAGAATCTGTTTCTACAACATAATGCAACATTTTCATATATACCAGAAGTATATAAAAACTGAACTTTTTCATATAGTGCATAATGTACTATCAATCATTGCAACATATGGACCTAGAATGACTTCAAGACAGATTGTGTGAATCGATACACATGGAGTGTTATGGTAATGCATATACACAGGAATCCAACAACCACTAGGTTCGCAATTATGATATACTTCGATATTGAAAAATAAACATCAAAAATGTCGTAGGAGCCCTTCCCAATTTATTTGGGGGGGGGCATTCATATCCCTAACGCTAGCCCCAGTGCTTGCAAGTTTTCTCTGGTTCGAGAATAGTCAAGTACATTTTGCTAAATGCACACCTAAGTTATCGTAGCAGTCGTAATGTGCTAATGATATGTTTCGCTTCGTTCTGTCGCTCCGCTTACCAATTAGATTGCAACCTACTTTTAAATGTGATGATTTTACATTTTTATCATTTATTTGATAACGTTTTAAGTAAAAGCCTAAGGGTCAGATTTTCAAGCTCCTTCTCGGCTCTTTCGAAACCACGTCTCGTTCGATTCTCGTTGTAAATATGCTCGGCCCGCAATGGCACACCCTGGGGGCCAGGAGCTTTCACCAACACCCCCCTTGTGATCTCGGTGCAAAAAATTATTTCAATGTGCAAAGTGTTAAAAAAATTTTTACTGGGACCCCTTAGCACATATTTATCACCTGGTCACTTCCTTAGCAAAATTCTGGGAGCGGCCCTATCAGCTTGAATTGGCTTCGATTCTTTATGAGCCGTGTCACATTTCAGTTCAAGTGGACTTGATTGTTTCGATGGCAAGCCGTACTCGGATTGGCTGTTAACGCTCTTAATAAGGAAGGTTTGTGGTACTCTGATATTAGACATAATGATAGGACATAAAACACGCGAACCAATAAAACATCTGTATATAGTTACGTTATGTGGTTTTAAGAAAAGAGCCGTGGTAAGAAGACTGTTCTTTCTTTGGCTAGCTATTGTGCTACACATCCGGGGTTATAACTTTGTTTGCTGCGTTAGATAAAAACTTTTAAGAGCAACCCCACCTTTCTGAGGTTCGGCTTGACTTCCACATTCATATCTTAAGCTTGTATTGTCTCGGCTTATCATACATCATGGCCTTCCGCGCTAGGTTTACGAGCTGAGCTTAGTCAGGCCGAGACTAGACCTTAAAACGTCACCTCGAGAACATAGATAATGTCAAAAATATTCTGAAAAAACTCAATAAGTTGATGCATACGATACCCGTAACCGATCGTGCGCCGAAGATGCGAAGAGACAGGCAAACTACGCTGCCAGTGTACTTCTAACGAAACAGAAAGAATGATTAAAATGCCCGTTAAATTCTTACCTTTAGTGCCGAAACATCAAAGGTATGACTTATCCCGTTTCTTCCACAACTTCCTATCATGACTGAACATGCCCAGAAAAAACATATCACACAGGAAATATAGAAAAAATGAAAAATTATTCTGTAATATTCGGCATTCAGCTAAATAATAAGATCTATTTAAGGCTTATATAAAAAAGGAAACTTAGGCTACGCTTATTCGCAATGTTCTTGCTACTTGTAACATTTTCAACTTGTTCCCTCAATTTGCAAAATTTTCATGTTTCCACTTTTATGCGGTACAAACTTATCAGCTAAACTTGCGGTATGCACCAGAAACAGATGGGTTTCCTCGCACGGACTGGTAAAACCCTGTCAGGTGACTATGCGGCTGATAACACCCAAATTGGCGATATTAATATATGACTAGTATCGCTACTACAGCCTTGTAACAGTGCAAATTGGATAGTATTAGCTACATCTTGAGCGTGTATCAACTATTTGTACAATCTCATTGTCGGCTTTCCGGCTTAATCAATAACTCGCTGTCACTTACAAAATTAAACAAAAATTGTGTATTTAGCAAGCCCAGTTTTGTTAATACGTAATACTGTCAATATTGTATTGGTAAATCCCAAACATGACAAATTTGATCTAAGTAATCCTGAAGGGCTTCCCATACTCCCGAAGGAATATAGAACATTTCCGTTTCCCAAATTCCGGCGGGAATTTCAAACAACATCAATTCCCAGATTCCGTATATAAAAACGTAGCAGTTTCCCAAACTTCCGAGGAAATGTAAAGCGAATCAAATTCCCAAATTCATTGCGAGATTTAAAACATTTCCGTTTCCTAATTTTCCAAATTCCAGAAGGACTTAAAGTTTTTAATTTTCCAAATTCCCTAGAAAATGGTAAAATTGTGAATGTTCTATTAAATTGGAAAACTGGGAATTTGGAAAACTGGGAACTTGGGATACTGGAAATTTTCGAAACGGGGAATTCCCAAACTCGCGCGGGATTTTAAGGGCATATGTCAAAAGTCCTGCTAAAGGCAGTTGGGCTAACATGCTTTAATATATTTCTATTACTATAAATTAGAAATGGGTAACATATGTCATCTTGGACGTTGTGATTGAATCGGCGTGCAAAACTGATGATCGATCTCGCGATGTGAGACTAGTGGTTAATTCCATTACACCCAAGCCGATGTTGAGTGCCTAACAAATAAAGCTGTTAAATTTCGCTTTTAAGACAATACATTCTCGCCAAATTCAATAGAGTAGATCCGTTACACCCAAAATCTTTGTGACATTAGTTAATAAGCGATCACCTCTAAAGTATATGTACTTTATTTGCCTCATTGGATGTTTTTGCTTTAGGTACTGAATCTGCTACCCCTTTCCTCCGCACCTGATTATTGTCCTAAAAATTGTGTTATAAACTAAATGAAGGTCTAAATAGAATTTGATGATTATTTCGATCCAGCAGCACGGATATAGCTTTACAGGACTCACCGAATTGGCATGTATTCGCCAAATCGGTTAATCAGTTGCGTAAGTGGCCGATAACTAAGTCGCTCTCGTTATAATGCATCATTTACCTTAAGATGTGTGCGCCAGGGCCGGATATTGTCACAATCTGCGGCGGTTCTACAGCCACGCTTGGCTAGCCGCGATTAGCCAATATATTTTTTGGGCCGAGAGGGGACCCTACAAATATATTAGCTAATAGTAAAGCGAGGTTGAAAAATTGTAACTAGGGCTAGAATCGGCTCTAAAATCTAGAAATTTGCACAATTATATGCTTAAAATAATGCTTAAAATGCTTAAAATAATTTTGTAGAAATTGGTCAAGCCTTTAGTAGCTAACGCATACATACATCACTTTGTGAAATGCACTCAGATTTTTGAGTTACATTGTTCTAGCCGTACACTCAAAAACAAAGTCCTGCTATCACGCTGTAATGTTCTATCAACAGCGATTCATTCGTATATTTTAAAATGATAGTTACAGATTCCGATTAAATATATTAGTTTTGCACGTGAGAGAATACTCATGTGTATCGTCAAATACATGTTGAATTTGATGAAATACATGAGTTTTCAACTCACTTCTTATATCTATACATCTAACTGCCACGATGTTATATTTTTCTGCTTTTATCATTCTGTCGATGTGTATCTGTCTACTCCAGTTGTAGGGTAGTGGTAATAGGAGCACAGTGATACGCGGCAACCATTATATGTCATAAATTTATCAAATCTCATTTAATAAATCCACCTCAAAAAATTGTGTCCGTCCTGGTGTATTGAGTATGTATAAGGCCACCAACATAGATAAATTCTGTCTCGAGAGATTTGCAGTTAAATAACTAATATTCTCATGACTGAATGAGACTAGGCTCCCAACAAAGGTGTAGCCAGAAATTTTCACGCGCAGGGAATTGCGATTGCTAGGTGGGTCACAGCTTAACAACACCTGGTTACACCCCATGCTCTTAATCAGGTAATCAGGGTGTTTACTCAAGTTTTTGGCCTAGAGGCAAACGTTCGATATTTCATAGATCAGATCTAACTACGTGTGTGATAAAGGGAAAGCGTTGTGAGCGGAGTTACCTCAAATAGCGTCGAACTGTGTGTCCCATTATGCAAAAAGCCACAGTGTCTCGTCGGGTCCTGACAGGGCCCAAATAATCACGTCACTTATTGTAACTCGACAACAGGTGTAGATATATTTTTGTCAAATTGGGCTCTTTTTGTAGAACCAGTATGCTTCTACAAGGTTATTTATAATTATTTGCTATGTTGTCCTCTTAGGATGTAAGATTTGGTTCTAAATTGATGCCATAAGACCAAAAATACCCAAAAATAGACATATCTCTATAACCACTAGACGTACATTGGCGTTTTTACTCATATTTTGTGGAACTGTTCAATCTCTATGTATCTGCAAATAAGTTGCCGCTATTGTCTTTATTTACACTGCAGGGTTGGGTCAAAAGTTAGTTATTTTAAATGGGCTAATGAGACTCAAAATGCACGAAAATGGAAACACCCCTACCACTCGAGGTATACGGACGTTTTTGGTCTCATATTGTGGAGCAATTAATTTTCTATATAGCTTCAAATGGCGTGCTGCTATGATCTTTTCTTATGTGGCGTCCTCGTTATAATGTCCCTGCTGTTTGGAATTTTTGTTTCCCTGTAGTCGCGACCCTATCGTAGAGACAGATTTTTCTTTAATTCCAAACGTATTTTTCCATGGGTCCACGGGACCCAAAATACACGAAAATGGTAATATCTCCGCAGCCGTTCGAGGTACCTATGTGCTTTTGGTCGCATTTTGTAGAGAAATTCATAGTTATTTTTGTAATTTAATGGTCAATATAATATAGCGTATATACATCTGTGTAAATTACATATTGAACACTCAGAATTCACCATATTGTCGATAAGAGAAGCTATTAATTTTATCATTACTGGCTCATTAGGCTTAGTATATGACATTCATTGTCGATCCTCCGCGTTTTTGGCTCTACAATATTTAGCCCCTGCAGTTATATCATGCAGCTCCATAATAAATTCATTTTCACTTACATCTACGTTGCACTTTGTAGCGTTAATATAACACATCTAATTTAATGCATAGTTAGCGCGAAATTTGTATAATACTGTGACACACAGTCATACTCTTGTACTTTCCCTAAGTATGACGTATGATGTGGTCATTTTTGCTTACCTCCCAAGGATTGCTGAGGTGCCTACTAAGGTTCTCGGCGGATACCCCACTCAAGGTTTGTTGGCGGGAGGATGTAGAAGCTAAGAGGTTGCCAATAAACAATGGCCTTATAGCACAAATAGGAGCCTCCAGTGATTGTCACCCCTACTCAAAGCACATTGGTTATTGGCAACCTTTTAATTGTTACCCACCCATAAGAAATTTTTGTGGGGTTGCCGATAACACCCAATCGGAAACTTGGGGCATCCCTGCAATACTAGGAGGGCAAGTTGAAAAAGACAACATCATCAATTACGAGAAAGTACTTGAGTGTAACTGAGTGTCATACATTCTATAATATTTTTACCGAACTCTTGTTTTGAGTGATAGTATAAATTGTTGCACTAAACTAATGCTGGTGATGTGAAATATGAGTAATAATATACGTGTCGATAAATTTATAAACATTGTGCAAAACCTTAAATTTATGTGTTTTGGTTAGGGCTGTATATCGCCTCGCTACGCTGGTGCACATACCGTAGTTATAATCCGACTTTAAACCTGTCTGGTACATCGTAAATATCACTCGTGAACATTTAAGTAATCACTATTGTAATTCACTCTAATTCTTTAACAGCAGCATTTTAACTTAACAAACTACGGTGTAAGAAAATATATGCTTCGCAATTGTCTAATCAGTCGTTATAATACTATTTTTGTGTCTTGTTTGATGAAACTATAGTTGTTCTGCATTCGGAAAACTAATTTCAACAAAACACCACTGTAGTCAACAGATTCTTCTTAGAGTTCGAACAGAGATACCTCGTCCTATAATTCGTTTTGAGTGGGCTTCATTTAATTAAAAACGACAACACTGACTGATATTATTATCTATGATGTGTTTTTGAAAGCCCTACAGCTTAGTCGTTACAAAGCGCTACTAGGGTATTGTTTAATTTTGAAAATCTTGTTAAATATAATATCTACGTTTACTTCATTTCCTTTGTTTCTCCACATAAACTTCATGTTCGACAATACATTTACTTAAATAAATCTTAGTGAGTGATTAAAATGCCACTATATAATGATAGCTTCATCGAGCATTCCATCTATCTGCATAATCCCGAGCGAAGATCTATGTCAAAAAAGTTGTTGAGAGACAACACTAGATAAAATTAGTTTGGTTATCACTTAGACTAAAAAACACTAAAAATATGGGTTGTACACTTCTACGCCAAGGCTAAAAGTAAGCAACAGGCTCGCTGTGTAACTAAAGGGTCCTGGAACTAGATCGCCTGTCCCCACCTGATCTGCGCAGATGTAAATAACTGTAGACACCATGATTTAACGGTATGATAATGCTATGAGAAACTAAACAGAAAAATGTCTGCAGGCATCGCTCAGAAATAGCCGTTCGAGATATCACACACGGTGCCAGCTAATAGTGCATCCTAAAGGTGCCCGCTAGTAAAACACGAATCAATAAGCTATTCACCAAACATTTTTGATCCGCTGAAATTATGGATTAGGAGAAATGTTTATACACATTGTCCTTAAAGAGATTGTCCAAGAGAGTGTCTCCACATAAAGAGATGGGTTATCTCATCCCTTCAACCCTTCTTCAGTAACATATTACTAAAATGTTTATATACATCGTCCTTTGGAGAGATTTTCCAAGAGAGGGGCATTCCAGATAGAGATAGAGGTTTTCCAATTCCTTCGACCTTTGGCAAGTAACATGTTCCTAAAATGTTTATATACGTCGTCCTAAAAGATAAGTTCCAGGAGAAGATTTCTAAATAAAGAGAGGTTTTCCAATCCTTTCACCCTTTCTGCAGAAACATGTCCTGAAATGTTTATATACATCGTCTTTAAAAAGATTTTCCAAGAAAGATTTTCCATATATTGAGAGATTTTTCAACCACTTCGACATTTCTCCAGTAATATGTTGCTCAAATGTTTATATACTTCGTCCTTAAAAAGTTTTTCCAGGAGAGAGGTGTTTCAGACAAAGAGAGGTTTTCAAACTCCTTCAGCATTTTCCAGTAACACGTTTCTGAAATGTATATATACATAGTCCAATGAGATTTTCCAAGAGAAAGGTATGCAAGATAAAAAGAGGTTTTCCCGCCCCTTCAACATTTCCCCAGTAATATGTTCATAAAATTTGCTACCATAGCAGGGCTGGTTAAGCAACGGACGGCTTGATGGAGGCCAGTACATTAGTGCTGCCTTACTGTCCACAGAAACAATTACGATTGATACAACAGTATTTTATGTCATTAAGCAGTGTGCCGTCAACAAAAATTCCACAAGTAAATATTATATAAACTTCTGTTCTTCCAAATTTGGCAGATTTCGGTAGTGATCATATAAAATGGCTATAAAGGTGGACTCTGAATAGACGATTTTTAAATCTATGCTTAGGTATACTCAATTCTCTTGACATGCGATAAGGTGAGACGAATAACTAAATATGAGTATCATGTTTTAGAGAGGTAGGTGCTAGACTTAAAGGATTATACACAATAAAATCCTCATTATATGGTCCTGTATTTACTGAGTTAATATTGTTTCACTTATAAGTTACAAAAAGTATATCTTTTCAGAAGTGCCGTTGAGGTTTATTGCATATCTATAGCATGGCAATAGGTGCAAGCAGCAATGGAACGGGGTCACATCTGAGTGACCCGCGACCCCATCATCCCGTCGAGTCCTGACCCCGTGACCCCATGACCCCGCCTATGATAAATATATAATTATATATCAACATGTATGCACGAGAATTTTTAACTTCTGAAATACAAAGAATGATTAGAATTTTATGCTTTCATTAAAAAGAGATTGTTTCCTATATTCCGAAATCACCGTTATCCTAAACAATAATTAATTTGCTTCGAGGAATTTAGTATGCCCATAAATGAGTTCCTTCCAAATGTTCGTTGTGTAAACGCAAATCTCAGCGAAATATTTGAGACGAATTTCAATCATGTTTGTCTTAAATAAATTATAGCCTTTGCGCTGTCCCAACAACATTGTTCGAATAATTTTTTAATTTAGAATCAGGAATGCACAACTGTAGCGTCAACAAATTAACATCACTAATTTTGTGGCAAATAATTTTCCTTAAATTGTATACGATTTTCAAATTTGCAAAATTTGTAACAAAATCATCAGTAAAAATTTCTCATATATGATACCCTAATCAAACTCAAACACCTCTGAATGCTAACCATATTCAAAAATAACAATTTTCGGTGTAACAATAACCCAAACCTAGATAGCTAAACGTGTGAGAAAACCGTATGGTAATCGCTACTTATATTAGATATTCCGTACAGATTTCTAAAAATTCATAAACGACCAATATATATCATGAGAAAGGCCACACGCGCACAAAATAGTATTTTATGTTCACAAATGTGAAAGAAAATTGAAAATCAAAAAAAAATGAAAATTCTCACGGTATAAAAATAACTCTACTCACATTTAAAAAGCCTAGATTTAAAGGCAATAATAAACAAATATCATCAGATGTTCGAATCAGGTACAAATTTCACAAATTATGGTTGTCAACTGACTTTGGGCGCTTTTACACTTCCTCCTCACATTTTCATTTACTTGAGGGTTAAGTTTGAGTGATAAGCCTAAGATTACTAGCGTCCCTACATTGTTCAGCGGGTCTCAAATCGGATCGACCCACTACTCCAAAGAACAAATAACAAGATATCACGGTAATGAACGTAGTGGCGGCTTAAAAGTCACACAGCTCGGCGCGGATTCATTTTTACTCAATATTGTAACAGTTTCAGAAATTAATACCGATTGTTTGCATTATGCTGTCCCTACCCGACATTTGGCCAACAAATACCGATTTTGTAGATTTTTTGCATTTTTTGTGATCGTGACCTCCCGCGATCATTCCACACCAAAAAATATTAAAAGTTATATAGTAATAAATATATAAATGGTTATATGCAGCATGTTAATGAGATCTTTGTATGGAGAAAGTAATGAAAAAAGTTTGTAATTTCACTGAAAAAGTTTTATCCGAGGTCACGGGGTCAGTCTATTGACCCCGCAACCCCGCGACTCCGTGAGAAATGTGGCCCCAACTGACCCCATGACCCCGTTCAATTGCTGGCTGCAAGATGTTTATTTATGCTGTTTATTTTATATTGTTATTAATTTAGGAACACCTTTTGTAATTAAAAAAAGCTGCTTCTTATGTAGATAATATATACAATCAGATCATTATAGATAAAGGAAAATCAGAAACATTATCTTACATTAAATTATTTGACGAAATAAAATATCTTTGCTGACTTGTCTACAATAACTAAATTATCTACACGTATTAGCGTCCTCCAATCGATTACTATTAAGCATTTCCCACTGTATTTTGCAGCAAACAGTAGAAGCCATCAATTAAGAAAATTAAGCCTTGATTCCGACGACCGAACCCACCGAATAACTCATATTCATAATAGACTTTTAGCCAAGGCTATTAATCATTTCATTATGCTGCAGTTATTATCGATCATAAAAGAAATATGATCACATTTATTTCGAGGCGAAAGGGAAAAACATTTTGATTCAGTTTTGAGTATTGCTCAAAGTGCAATTATTATAGAACAATCAAAGGTTGATTGAGTACAGAATTATATTGTCTTGGTACATGTTATTTTGTATTAACGATGTGTTCAAGCATCGCTGTAATTTCATATATATATTCAAGTAGAGATTTGGTTCATAAAGTATTTTACAATATCCAACCGTATGAAGATCATGCTAACGTCCGACGTAGAATTAAGTGACGCAACACGCGGAGGATTAGGGCTCCAGACTTCCCTTCAGATTTCACACAAGAGGCGTCCACACTAGAATGGACCTCTGCCACCCTCCCGCCCCCTCCATGTTTTCATGCGTTCCAACTTCCATATACCTAAAATTCTGCCCAGTTTTCTCGTGTTTTTGCTTATTTCCCCCATATTTGCTAATAGTGACCCAATTTTGGCAATCTGTGCAAAATTTTTTACCAAATTCTTCCTAAATTCAGCCAAATTTTTTGCGCGCCTACGAGGTTAAATGTTCTTGGGGGTTCTTTCCTCAGATGGTAAACCCCTACCTATTTGGATACCTATTTTCTATCAAGGCTGGTAGTCATTTGTTTCGGCTGCAAAATTTCATGTAAGGAAAACTGTGGCTCTCACAGCTGGACCCCCCTATCAGTTAGGATGGTGTGCCTGTGCTAGGATGCTCATGTGTTGAGCAAAACGTTCGCAGGCTATGTTTGTGTACCTCCTACGAATGTCAACTGTAAGCACCTGTGATTAATATCGGTACCATAACATAGCAACATGCCAATGGTGACCAATATTATTTTTGTAAATTTTCTGCGCAGTCTGGGAAAACGTGAAACATCAGATGTAATAATTCTGGTACACTAATTGGGGTCTGGATTTTCTCTCGATATTTTAGCGTTTACATAACATAATCATAATGATTTAGTTTGCTAGCCAGGCCACGACAGACACCCCCTAACCTGTATGGGGGCCTCGGATTTCAAAGGGCCTATTGACCCAAAAAAAGAAAAAATCTGTGGCATTTTACTATAATATTGTTCTATTGGGGCGGGAACGCTCGACCTTTCCTGTCAATACTGTTTTAATTAAGTGAAGCAACTTTGTGCCTAACAGTGTCCTGTTGAGTGCTAGAATACTTATAGCAACGAGCTTTAACAGTTCAATAAATTGCGCATTCGTTCACCTGTACCCACTGGAGATTTACCTGCCCCCTAGCTGCGCACCCCGGCCTATACCATCAACCCTAAACCGACTCATTTTAGACATTTGTGACCTGAATAGCATATTTGCAATAGGATATGCTTTTGCTACATTTATACTACAGTGTAATACATCTTTAGTTCGTTATTAACAATAACACTTAATTCTTTGGGATGGATAATATTTGGACGGTATGAATTTCTGAATTATGGAAATTCTTTACCATGGATTTTGCAGTTGTCAGACGAAGTAAATTGCTTTTGAAGCACAGAATGATGGCTACCATTTGGTGGCCCATTGTTTAGCTACAAGCAGAAAACTGTACTGTAAATATTAAAATAAGTTTACGGTTATCGTCTTGGATTTCAGTAACGTAGGGCTTTATGGACAACACTGATTTTTCACAATCTTATAAGACGCCGTATGATTTCCGAACATTAAAAATAGAGTGAACACTAAAATATAACACTACTCTGAACAATTTCTGAAGAAGAAATCCCACTTGGTAATGTGTGTTCCGTTCAGCTTGACTCTAAACTAAACACGGCACAGAAATATTCTTATACGATTGAACAGTGTACTTTGGACATAAAATCAGGTGTAAATAAGTAGTGTTGGGCACCGTCCACATCTTTGATCGGAAAAGCTACAAGACAGCGGTTTTTCCGGCTGGTATACAACTGTACGGCCGGCGGAACTTTCCAAAATTCATTTTGTTAAATTTGCATGTGATATTTTTCAAATTTTAAATATTTCAATGTTTGTTGTGTATAAAATTGCATTCAACGACTACACTGTTACGTATAAAACCACTATGCTGTTTACGCTACCGTTCTTATTACAGATTAACAACAAATACTTAATCTATGCCAAGCCGCCTCTAAAACAGCTTACATTTTAGAACAAAGCCTATGGCGACCATAGGTGTATGCCTGGTGGCCTCTAATGCATACGGAATAAGCGTAAATCAGATATTGCTCTACGCTACCTCATTTGCATTTTTGTTGCATTAATGCAACAAGACCCGGGACCTTTTCCGTTGGTAGATTTCCTGCTCTATATCCGCTGTCGATGATATATAATGCTTGCAAATGCAAGTACCCAAGTATGACCACATTCTTACCGTCAAGTCCGGTTTATCTGCTTCTAAAACAATGTGTGCCACTACATCAATACTCTGCAGATCATTTCCAAAAGTGTAAACTTATGACTGAATAATAATGAAACACTTAGTCTATCCATTATGCACCTTTCGAACCGCATTGATGACCTGGGTCTCAGTAGTGTTGGGCACCGGCCGGATTTTTCGCTGTCCGGCCGGCCGTAAAATTTGGCGGAAAATGGTCGGTTGGTAAACCGGCTCATTTCTTGTTGCAACACAGCAATATTAAGAATAGATTTTGTTTTTCGATCGTAAATTATATGCGCCTCTATGCAGAAATCTACCTTCATGTCCGTATTTTCTTCAACATCATTCTGTGTATTCCAGAAACGGCGATTTTCACCTAGCGCCAGTATAGTGTGGAGTTTCGAAAGCTATCTGAGCTATTTGTCTGGGCTTAAATATGAATGTTACATTGTTCACCAACGGCCTAACAGATGTGAAAACAAATCTAATTGCCGTCAAGTTTAATTGTTCGCCATTTTCTCGCACATAGCTCCATTTTTTATAACTATGTATCTGTATTTGTTTTTTCGCAAAAGGTTATAAATTATATATGTTGTGCGCTTATATTTTGTGCGTATTTAATATCAACATATGTCTGTACGTACGTAGTTTCTCGGCCTAACGGCTTCCTGTTGTTTTTTTGTCCTGGCATTCATCTATGTTTCCCCCGAAGTTTCTAATAAATCTACGCAAATACGGTGCCTTTTTTGGGCTAAACAAAACATGTGTGGCAAAAACTGTGTAGCCCATAATTACGCACGTTTACTTATTATTATACATAACTATCTTAGCGCCTATAATTGTTCATTTGCTTCAATGTTGATGTAAAGCAAAGCACGTTTTACCTGTGTGATTGCACACGTTTTTGTTTTTTTGCGAATAGCTGCTTTTCGATTTATCCTTGATTAATCTTGAGATAACGCAACGATGTGTACATTTTTCTAATCGAGACAAACAAAGTGATTTTCCGTCAAAAATACATTAGAAATTCTCATTTTACATTTTTATTTTAATACTGTAATGTTGTTTAAACTGTAAGTTTTGCGTAAATTATTCCATCACTTTAACATTTATACTGCGTTTGTACAATATTGTTTTGATCAGGAGGTTCACATAATGATATATTATATCGTCAACCAGGTTATATGCAGATATCTCGATAAGGTTCAGAAGTTTCTTTTTACTATTATGTCTGTATTATAGGTATAAAATCCAGATATTTAAAACTTCGGCCCTAATTCCGTTGGGGGGGGGAAATTCAGGGAAGGGGCCCACCATCTTTTCAGCTATGCCCCCATAGTCTCTGGACCACCAATCATCTCATACCCCCAAAGCTGATTGCTTCGCAATCAGGGTCGCCCCTTTTCAGCTATACCTGAGATGCTTTCCATTATTCTGGGATTGGGAGGGTTTTGGCGGCTTTAAAAAGCGATTTTCCCTTAAACGCGTTCAAATAATTCTCGGAACCCCCCTACCCCCTAAACCTAATTTTTCGCGCTCTTTCCAATGGAATGGGTCCCGAAGCTCTAGGATGGCTGTGGAGCTAGCTACGAACCCTTAAAAACAAGGGGTTTTAAAAAAGTAATTTTGGAAAAATAGGAAATTTTTAGGTTTTTGGCCATATCTTAAGAACGGTTTGACCGATTTTGCTCATTTTTACATATGTTACATAAAATTCATCGGGCTTTCCCATGGAGTCATCCCAAAACTATATATTAAGTCATTGTCCAAAAAAGAACAGGAAACTAAGTGATGCAGACTTATTACAATGTAGTAAAACAAAGAAAAAGCTAAATCTTACCATTAGATGTGGTAGATATCAGAGACCTGGGAGAGGAATGCTCCTTGAAGGTTGCTTTGGAAATTCTGACGCCACATGTATTCGATGAGGTAGCGATCAAAGAGGTTGGCGTTGACACCGCCACGCTCTCGAAAAAAGGATTTGAGTCGTCCCCACAAGCCGTCAATGTTCTGCGTATGGGCAGTGGCGTCGTTCGGGTTGACAAATCGTCGGTCGTGGTGATTGACTCTGGCGTATGTATAAGGTTGCGGATGTGGGAGGGCGGCGAATCCGTCGATATATGTTCGGAAACTGTCGGTAAGAATTCGGGATCCGGGTCTGACGTGCTGCAATATTAGCGGAATGAGGACAGGAATCGTTCGGTTACGAACGGGGAACAGCAATAAACGGTGAGTGTTGCGCTCAATTATACCAAGGACCCAGCCTTGTTGGCGGAGGCGGCGGCCGCGATGGTATTTTCGTTTGAAGAAGAGGGATTCGTCGACTTCGACGTCGATGCCGGGGCCTCCAAGAATGAGGTTGTGCCAATGGTCTCGATCGTACGCAACGGCTATGTCGCGGCAATAGTTGAACCAGTCACAAACAGTTTCAGTGCTAACGTTAAGTTCTGCACGAACGAATGCCGTTCTCAGGTTGAACAAATACGAAATTATTAAAATAATACCGGTACGGAGAGACACGTGGTGGCCGTAGAAAAAGGAATTATGCCTGATAGACCATTTTTTACGGCAATTCTTATAATCTGAGCAGCGCCATTCATAGTTATCGTGGCGTGTCAAGTCGTTACGTTGTGCCAAGTAACAGGGCGGTGGATCGTTGGGTCTGCAGTCACACGTCTTAGAATTGCTTATTAGGTTCCATGAAACAGGTAAATTAAGGGTACTATCGTAGTCCAAAGTATTTTCGATAAGATTTATAAAAGTCGTATGCAATTGTTCAAGCTGTGGTCTAGTGAGTATTTGGTCATTTACGATTATAGTAAAACGATGTGCTGGAGGACGTCCAGGGGGCATACTAGCAAAACGAGTAAAACATAACGAGTTTCTGAAATATGAAGCACATTATTATTCAAGATAGTTAGAAATTAACATAGTCAATGTCACAGTAGATAGATCAATATAAGTGCACCCCAAAGCACTTGCGGGAACTTGAACAAACCAGGCGGTACTACCAGAGATACGCACGGCTGGCAGGCGGTAGACCTTATGCTTTTCGTTTAGAAGGAAACACTTAGTCTTAGTCTTAGGCTTAGTTTCTTAGGCTTAGGCTTAGGCTTAGTTTCTTAGGCTTAGGCTTAGGCTTAGTTTCTTAGGCTTAGGCTTAGGCTTAGTTTCTTAGGCTTAGGCTTAGTTTCTTAGCTTAGACTTAGGCTTAGTTTTTAAGGGTTAGGCTTAGGGTCGATCCAAAAACTGAGTTCGAATTTGAAATCACCACCTCCGAAAACGGTATAAGCTACATTGTTGGGGAAATCGGAGATAAAAAATTTTGCTGTCCCAAGGGGTCCCACGGGGGTGGGTCAAAGAGATATGGGTAGGTTCCATCGGGATGGGCATTGATGTGAGCATCTTAAAACCGCGAAAATCGAACTCAGCGTGGTCGAAAATTGTAGTAGGTGCGAAATTATGCTTATCGGACAATTTTTCTAATTTTTCCCCCCAACGGAATCAGCGCCAAAACTTCAATTCGCGCTTAGATCAAGCGAAGTAAAGAGTCGAGGATAGTAGACTCTGCTCAGTGTGACACTCTTCAGCTTTGCTACATAATCGACCGCGGTACGTCCCGGTCGTGTTCTGTCTCACCCAGGTTTATAATCCACTTGATGGCTCATAAACATGACCCAATCAAACCATGTTCTTGGACCACCGCCTTGTACCCCAATGTGGTTCTAAGATCACGAAATCTCCAACCCCACCATATTTTTGGACCACTAAATCCATACCCCCACTAGGTCTATAAACCACTACACCTATACCTCACCACGTTCTTAAACCACTACATTTCTACCCCATCATGTTCTTCAATTACTAATTCAAACAGCGGTTCAATAACATGGTAGCAGGGCGTCGCCACAAATTGCCGCAACGGATGGGACTGAAACATTTTGGGGGGGGGGCACCTACAGGGCGGCTCAAAAATAGTAGTACCCACCCACCTTTGACCGCCTGTCTCCAACAATGCTTGGAATTTTAACATTATCGTATAGGCACCACTGACTCAAATCATAAAACAAATTGAAATTCTAATGCAAATCGTGCTGCCTGCATCGTGCCTTCTCGAACATCATAACGTCTCGTTTGTTTATCCACTACAGTGACCAGTGGTTCTAGTCGGGGGCATTTTTGGCCGAAATATGGACCATAGACTTGGTTGTCACAATGAAGTATTGAGTGAGTCAACTCGTCTTATTGCGGTTATACACCCAGGCCACAGCTGTATAGAATTTTCTGCCTCAGCATAGACGGACGCGGCACCTCGGTGGTGGGTACTACTTTGTGGCCCAAATGTGGAACGATGATACAATAACGAATATGAGTTAGATTAAATGGCCAAAATTAACATCAACTGTCTTTTACCCCGTCAGTGTATAAATTTTGTGAAACAGGATCTTTCATCTTGTCTATATTCCAAAGGGACAGTGCATATGGTTAGTGCATAACAGTTCTGTGTAATAAGGTTTGCTTGCCCGGTAATAAACCATGCTGTTGTAATGGTTTGTGAGAACCCTCAGAGTTTTTTGTTATTTTCACGGTTCAGTTTGTGTCAAACAAGAACAATCATTCAGACAACCCAATTTTTGTTACTACCCAGGGAGGATCTTAAACCATAGCACGCTAAGCTTTTGAATATTGATATTCTAGAAAGACAGTACCACCAGACGAAAAACCGTTTATCACGTTAAAAATAAGATAAATTTGAAGTGTCATTTTTCCTCGTTCTATGTCCTAGAGTTTGTTCCAATTTGTGTTCCACGACTGTTTTACCGCGACTTGTTTTTTAACGCCTACGACCCCAGTTAATAAATCTTCGTGTAAATAAGACGGAAAAGTGCTGAAATTTGGCTTTTAGATTTACCAAGGTTTACCCCTGTAGTGTCCCATATAGTTAACGACATTTCCGACATTGGTTTTTTAAATAATGAGACAGTTTTATTATCCCGGTAAATGAATTGTATACGCTCGATAAGCAAGAAAACTATATGATCAGGGGTCCCTTAGAATTAACGAAGGCAAAGCCGCAAGTCATTTTAGACGTGAACAGAGAATGGTAATCCGTTGAAGCCACATTTTTTCCGCCTGGAAACATTCGAAACTAAATATGATTTCGTCGTGTTGTTATAAAAGTACTACGTGCCTGCCTGATCCCACATTGCAAAAATATATATTTAAAAATAAGAGCGCTTAAAATAACTACACTAGCAATGTAATAAAGAATAAGCAAAAAAAAACAAAATAATGTGCTTCCTTGGTATGAAATACAGCTAATATGATGTGATCGCCCATTGAATGTTGTTGAGTTATAACTGTTGAATATCGACAAGTGCCGTTTTTGTAACTTGAGAAATATTGCCAAAGTATAAGTACGGCATTGGCTCCGGAATATAATATACGGACTATATAAAGAGAAGTTTGCTGAAATTCGATTAAATTTGGGAATCCATGTTCTTGTCAGAAACGGCGCATGTTGCAATTCGGCGAAACTGGTACTGTACATTGTTCAATTTCTTTTTTGGGCAGGGGGGCACCGATGCTTGTTGGGGGAGGGCGCACCGCCGCCGGTGCCCCTGTTGCAACGCCCCAGCATGGTAGTTGTGCAAGTTGGCTGCCCAAAAACATGTTGTGGGTAGGTCATGTTTATGACCCACCAAGTGGTTCATGAACAGGGTGAGGTAAGACTGAAAACGACCGCGACGTACCGCGGTCGATTATACAAAAAGGCTGAACATTCTCACACTCCACAGCAGAGTTTCTATTGGAGGTTAAAAATTAGCCCGGAACCAAGCACAGCCCGGTCCGTGGTTCGGGCCTGTATCGTTTTCGTTCGGCTGGTTAGCCTTCAGGCCTAGGATGAAAACTTCGGACCGGGACGGGCCGCCGATTTTCAAGAAATCCTGAAGCCACCAGAAAAACCACCCATACAGGAACCTTCGAACCAACAGGGTACAATAAATTTGAAAAAAGTATTAAAATTTCTCTATTTTGCTACCTAAATTGATGTTTTTTACCCGTGCAGCGTTCAACAGAGTTAACGAAATATATACTCAATATGACTTTAAAACATTTAAATCAAATGTATTTAACGAATAAAATAACGTTATAAACCTATTATTCACACCAACAAGCAAAAACTTACTTCATCGCAATTTTGAAAATTTCATGTTTTTGAGTATTTTTAGCACTCCAAATCCAATGTATTTAACGGACAAAATAACCTTATAATCCTATTATTGACACCAACAAGCAAAAACTTGCTTCATCGCAATTTTGAAAATTTCATGTTTTTGAGTATTTTTAGCACTCCAAATCCAATGCATTTAACGGATTAAATAACCTTATAATCCTATTATTGACACCAACAAGCAAAAGCTAACGGATTAAATAACCTTATAAACCTATTATTGACACCAACAAGCAAAAACTTACTTCATTGCAATTTTGAAAATTTCATGTTTTTGAGTATTTTTAGCACTCCATAACGGCTCATGTGACAAATCATAACGGCAAAGTTGTAGCCTCCATGAAATATTTTGTGTTTTCGTTTTTTGATTCAATTCCTCTTACAAGGTGTATAACCTAAAATGTAAGGGGATTCCGAATGCACAGCAACAAAGTACCAAGCTCGTGTCTGTTTTGTTACAATTTGTGTAGGAAACCTTTGGAGCGCCGCAAACACAAAGCTCTATGCATAACTACATTCTACTACTGCAATGCGAAAAAAATTGCACAAATCTATCTATCTGCAATTGATCTATTTACGCAGGGGAAGACTTATGTTTACGTCATAATGTTTTATGCAATATTGGGCGCTATTTCGCGAAGTTATGGTCGCTTCTTTACAAAACAATTATACAGACGTGTGGTATATTAGTTTCGGATGGTACGCAAAATTATGCTGCCCGGGATGGACTTAGTGTTGCGCAAAAAATTTTCTCACCACCTAGCTAAGTACACATATGAAAGGTTTCATTAGTGCATTTTTAACAGACAAATGTGTGCACTTTGTCGACATCCTCAGCATATATGTACACACGTGTATATGGAAGTAATACATTCGACAGTATATTACAACCTTCGCATGTTGTTATACAAAGCGCCTTCTGCCTAACAACCTTGATACGTTGTAACGCATAATCACTTGTATATATAACAGCAATTCTAAGCTTGGTGGAGCGTTCTGCTCAGTTGTTACGCTCAAATGATATTCAGCGCATTTGCCCCTAAAAGTAACAAAGGACTTACCATTCATTTATGCAGTGTAAAACTGTAGCAAGTGTTTGAAAAATCTGATCAGCTCACCTTAATTCTATAGCAAGGATATATAATGTAGTCACAAGCATGCGGTGCCGCAAAAAATTACAGAGAATTTAAAGTCGCACAGTTAAAACATATATCTCTTAGCCTTTTAAAGATGGGCAATAATATGGTTGTCATGGATATGTAGCAAAATATCTGGTTGTAACATGTATATAATGTTAATTATACGTGTATTCAAATGCCGTGCCAACATTTATACTCTTTACAGAATTTGAACAGTTCGTAACAAAATTCCCGTGCTGTTATAATGCTGCGAATGCAAGGAACAAGATTCGACTGTAACAACTAACAACAAACATGACAAAACAACAAACGTAACAACTTTTTCAATGTTATGTGCCAGTGATTGTGCGTTACAGTGCACCAAAGTTGTTACGCAGAAGCCGCTTTGAATAACAACTCGCGAAAGAAGTAGCATACTGTCGAGTGAATCCTTTTTGTAAACACGCGTGTATAGCCTAACGATGTCGACTTAGTACACACATTTCTCTCTGAACGACGTATAACTCTAGACCTTCAGTTATATGATCCTTTGTCACAATTGGTCCTAATGTCTCTTAATCGTTAAATAAGTCAACACAAGCCTGGAAGTAGTATCATCCATAGAGCCAATCTCGTCTCTCCAGGATTCCATGTATCATTTTTGTTCTAAATTCCCCGGCGACGTTAAATAAATTTGTTGTAAAAATGCGCTCGGTAGTTATTAATTTTTCAGCGAAAATGCATCACCTGCAATATTTTATTTCCTTGATAAACGCATTGTAACACTACTTTATTGCGCACGCCCGTTTTAAGAAACATGGCTAAATCTTACGTCTTTGAATTTTAGATGAATTTATTTATTGTTTGATCATTAACTATTTTCACTTTCTAATGTATGTAACATTCCAACAACTGTGCAGCCGATTATTGATCCCTGTCTATTTATGGACTGCTAACTGTACTGTTCTATTTTTGCTATTTATACATCTTCTAACTAAAAGAATTAAACAAAAGTTTCAATGCATAATTTTGTGGGTTTCAATATATGCCTAGCTAATTTCTTAAATCCGCAGTTAGAAACGTTTTCCAGCTTGCTAGAAAGATTAAGTTGATTCATTTGACCGCATTTGTGACCATTTTGTAATTTTACAATTTTACAGTATTCTTTTTGGACCCCCTTTAACCTTGAATGATTTCCTGTTTTTAAATCTAATTATAAAATTAGTTAAATTAATATTGTAATTATAATTAAATAGTTAAATCTATTATAATGGTTTCGGAGATTGCAGAAAACAATGAAGTGAAGTATTAATCAAAACGATTAACTGTGTCTATAACTATAAACCTCACTCGCTTGTAATTATTCCGCTCCCTACGCACTCCTGGGTTGACCCACCCTCCAGTTATTTGCGCACATACAAATCAACTGTTTTTGCTTGTTCTAAGTTATGAAAAGAATGGCGGCTCCTATCATTTAATGTTTAGTCTACTTAGCTTCATTATATAATTGCGTTTAATTTTAAAAACGATAACAGTAACAAACATAACATGTGTGAAATTCGGAAACAAAATAATATTTCTAGATATTTAAGCATGCCAACTACTTCCGGAGTTTCGAGCTGGACCAAGCCATCTCAAATCTTCGGACCGAGCCGGGCTTCGGGCTTGCTCTTCACGATTTCGGCGTGGGGGGCGAGCCTAGGTTGATCCCATGTCGGGCCAAGCCGGGCCGTGCCTGAAATATTAGAACCGTTCTCACGTCTGTTGACTAAGTACAATACGCTTTAAAAAACCATGATAAAGGTAATTGTAAGGAACATTACATTATAAATGTCAAAATTTAATGTTTTTGTAATTTTATAGTTCAAAGAAAAAATTTTGCGCTTCAAGGATTTCAAATATAACAATTGATTTTAGTTTAGGCGCAGCCAAACTTACAGTATTTTGTGTGAACAATGTTTGGTGGTAATAGCTCCAGTGAGCTGAAAAGTTTATTACAGAACTATAATCGACCTCGTCTTATCTACGGCAGTAAACATCTTCAACATGGTACAACTATTATATGCTACTTGTATGTATATATACTACCGAAAAGCAGGTTAGGTACTTGTAACATTGGTTCACTGTTCCATGACCAAATTTTTCACTATTTGGAACAAAATTTCAATAAAACGCTTCAATGTTTGTGTTTGAAATTCGTAATTTTCGCAACAATCCGTCGTCACAAAACACTATTTTTCAATGCAGTGAAAAGCGTACGTCAGTAATGGCGAGCAGGTAAAATTATGGTTAAGCCTAATGGAATGTGTCAAAATTAATATTTGTAAAACACTCTATTTTAACCACAATCGTCTTGCTGAAATGTACCTTTTACATTATGGCAAAAGTGAAAACAATATCAAACTACCAGAACTGTAATTCAGTACAGTGTAACATAAGTTTGTGATATGCTGCTTGACAAAAATGAAAAGAGCGTCAAGACCTGACCCGTTGCCGAAGATGATCCCTATTAGGCCAAGTGCGAACACTATTGGCGACCTCCGACCACGACATACTTAAGCGGCTTCGCTGATCGTATGGCTGACCTCGAATTTGCAACACCTATTAGAGAAACTCCGCCGGAAACCCATGACGTCAGACGTACATATTGTGATGTCGGGCTTTCGAATCGTTTACCTGAGAATTCAAAATTGTAGTATGTCTTGTTTCTAACAAAATGGGTCCATATGTTTGAGAAGTCTACATGAAACATACAGATGTGATCATTCCTAAACCTAAGGGTGTACTCACACCTTCAGTCTTTTTGCTCAAAATTTGACTGTAATTTATAATGGAAATAATAGATTTAATCACCATGTAATACTTCAAAATCATAGCTCAAAATTTTTCGAGATATATTCTGCGTCTCTGAACTGCTAAAGCAATATGCTACAGAGGTTTGATCATTGTTCGCACGTTCAAATTCACTAAAAACCAAAAAAATGCTTCCAAATGCTGATCAAAATTTGAGCTCAAATTTTGAGCTAAAACTTTGAAACTCTCCTCTAAGCTGTTTTTCCTAGCGATATAACGTAGCACCCTTCAGGGCTACTTGGGCCGGAGTAACCATGCTCTAGTTAAGTTTTGCTATACATCTATACTCTTAAGTTTTAGTATAGATTATAACAATTGTATACCTAGAATTTTTGCAAAGCCCAGTTGCTTTTCTGCAACTAAGCCATATGTGCACGCATATAAATTATTTGAGGTCAGCGTCAATATGTACAATATTTTTTCTTCGTTCACTAAATTTGTCGTATACATTTAATTATAATTGAGTGGCAACAAATACCCAAGAACAATTGTGAGAACACTGCTGACATATATACCTATGATTTTTCATATGCCAACCAAGATATTGTAGTTTTTGGCATTTTATGTCGCTTTGACTAACCAGCTCATATGTCTTCGTATCGATAAATCTGTGCTAGCACCACATTAATTTCAAAACGTTTTTGTATATAAATTCGTCAAACACAGTGCGATTAAAGTAAATATATATGGCTACACATAAGCAACGTGTGGCTTTTCGTGGACGAAATTTGTTACATGTAGTAAAGCATATGCCGATTACGCCTGTTAGCATATTGTGTAATAGATAGACCATGGCCAGGTGAAACGCTCAGTAATTCAATCTAGCAACGACAACAATCTACCTGATTAATTGTCTGATCAGAGAAGCCACAACAAGTTTAGCTGAGCCGTTGACAAAATAACTACAATTATTAAGTGTATAATGTCAACTACCCTTTAAACATAATGTGCTCTACTTACGATGAATATACATCCTTCCGTCGACTATATCAAAGCCAGTTTTATATCGCTGGCTTTTGTTGAAACTAGACCCAAAGTGGCAACGTCGGTGAGACGAAGTTTGCTAAGCGAACTTTTCCTTAAAGCGTATAAATCAGGCACTACAACAGAGATGCGCTTACCAGCTTTTCCAGCTTAATATGACTCCCAGATTGAACGCTGAATGAATAATACAAACGATGATAAATATATTCACATTGTTCAGTTAATGTTCCGTTGTACACTTTGAGCTGTTTGAAATTGCATTCCATCCAATTGCGTTCAATATCACTCAGCCGCTTCGTTCCCATATATTAGATAAACTAGTACGCGTTTTGTATTTTCCAATTTATTATCTGCCTTCCAATTTCTATGCCGGTACCCACGTTATCTAGGAAAATTATTGCCGTTCAATAGAGCTTTAGACCTCGTCTGTTTGCGTGCCATAATTCTTTTATATTCAATCTATTATAATTTATACGTACCTTTAATATAGATAGGAAACAACTAATACAACGATACAACAGACATTAAAAGAATATAGCTATTATCGCCGGTCTACATTCCCATGATGGTAATTTCATGACCTTGTTTTCTTTGTGTACAACCAACATGTCAGACCCAGTGCGCAAAAGTATAAATGCATATATGACAAGAAACTAGATTCTTTGCTTTCTGGTTTCTATCATGAAGGTACGGTGATGGTGATGAACGCCTTTAGAGTTGTAGCATCGCCACGAAACCACCCACCGAACTTATTTACTTTGTTTGTTGATGTTTTATTGTTCGTAGGACGCCTCCGCTTTATTATATATATTTTCATCGTATTTCAATATAATACATGCCGGATGTGTGAGCGGAATTATGTATTAACTCTCATAAGGTTTAAAACTTAACGAATTGGCGAATTTTTACAGGCCGCAGGTAAGTCGTGCTCGCAATCAATGGAATGTGCATAACCAAGTTGAAGAATTACCCCGTCATCATGATTCAGATTAATTAGATTTATGCTATCAACAATTTAAGCTACTCCAAGCATATAGGTAGGGTTGATTGAGGACCTGTCGACCATGGCTGTATGGGGTAATTAATAAAATTCATCAAGTGTTAATCAGTGAATATTCCTCGGACGTAGGCCACCAAATTTGTTCTGGGTAGTTTCAGATTATATCTGTATGAATTTCCATCTATCCGACGATCTTCGAGAAAAAATATTTTAATTTCGCTGAAATTTCATGTGAAAGGTTTCTGGTGAAACGAACCTCTAAGACACTGCTTACAGTGCGTATATGAGTGCTACTGTATAATAACAGCTCTTATGTACTCTTCCACTTACAAAAACGATTGTGTAATCGTTGCATTTAAAACACTTGGTGATAGCAACTATTAATTTATCCACTCCTGTAACATTTTATAGTTTGAAGCGTTTGAAAGAAGCGAAGGTAACTGCGTATTCGAAATTGCTCAAATTGGAAGATAAACGACAGTGGCTAGAAACCCATGACAATCTTTTACTAGTTGAGTCATCTGCCTATGATATACATTCGACGTTGCTATTTTAAATATCGAGACTGTTTACTTGTTAAATGAATTACTTAACTAATCCCAAGTATTTATTTTGCAGTTTATCAGCTGATTTTTCCAATAGTGCTGTTCCTTTCAACTCAACGGTCACAGAATAGTGTTTAATCGCTTAACATTGTCAATCCTTCGTTTGGCATAAGGTCCGCCTTTACTACTTCGGTTAGCATGATAGCAATAGTGCGCGCCTTAGTACAAAGTGTATATGTTAAATCGCTTTAAATATGGTTTGGTCGCGACATTATTTTCTCTTGTGGGCAGCATCAGCTAAAGACTCATTGCACTGTTTCAATGTTATCATAATAGAATAGCTCATAGATGCAACCACTGGAGGCCGCTTACCAATTGAAATGGTCGCACGCAAATATATCAGATATGTGCGAATATATTTAATATGAAACAAATGAAATGTTCAGCTTTATTACTGTGTTGTGTGTCACTGAAATTTGCCAGTGCCAACGCTACAATTTGTTTGAAAACTCATGAACGTTTTGAGAATCGCTTTTGAGTATGGTTAGCGATGTCGCTATTCCATACAGGGCAACTTGTTTTAATACTTTTGTTTCTCGAAACATTTGAAGGTAACCATTATGAAAAGAATGACATTATTGCACACAATCATTTCTTACAAGCGCTTTCTAGAAGCTATCTTGTATATTGTTTTTTAGATGAATGATAGGCAATTGTAGTAATATGTTCTATGCAATTGCTTCAAATTTTCCAACAAATTTTATATCTTTAGTATATCAGATTATTTTCCAAAATCTTTAAAACTTCGCGCTTAAGTTTGTTTATTCTTTTCGTAAAAAATATTATTTCAAACATTGGTGAATAAGTAATAGTTAAGATAGCTAATATTTGATCATGATAATTTAACAAGTTAAAAAATTTAGTCGTATCAGTCGAATTCAAAAAGTGGTGTTCAACTTTTTTAACCAAAAATCGACAAGGCAGATTGAACGATTCTCTTGCCTAGCGTTTTTTTAATTTTTAGCATTTCAAGAGTTGTTCAAAATAGTACTATCACGGTTATGGTATGCTAAATTGTGTAAATTCACATATTATCTCGGTATTATACTGTGTTCTCCACTTTTGAAAATTCAAAACCTATATCGTATTTTATATCCCTCCTACATTATATATATGTAAGAATGGTCTTTCTATTCATTTTATTTAAATTCGTCATCATTTGGTCCAAATTTAAAGTTTTAGATTGAATTATAGCAACAACACCGAGCATATATAATTTCCTACTGGCGCTGAGATTTCAAAACGAATGGCTGGCCCGATGCGAACCTTAGATATGCGAGACCAAAATAGGAAGATCGAACAAAATCACTTAAGCTTGTGAGTTAGACTATAATGTACTAAATTCTGACGAAAGCAGTGCTGCAACAATAAGCTAATTTATATTGGTATGCGGTGGTATTTCATGATTTGTACCATAAATTTATTATACATTGACTTTAGCATTGTAAATGAATATATTTGTTTTGTTTAGCAAATTGGTATCATGCTTTAATTATCATACATAAAACACAATATTTTACCGTATAGAAACAAAATCGATCGAATTGAGAATCCTTTATACGAAATAGTAATGTGTATTGCGCTACTCTTCTTAAGGATTTTATATATGTCATTGTATTGACACTAACTCTGCCATACATCTTTCTAACCAAACTTACTAAATTGTTTAATAAACACATAAACCGACACAATAATCTTTGCATATTTTTTCGTATTTTATATATTAATCAATAATAATTGTTTAATTGTTTAATTTATGCAACCACACGCTAGCTGCAAATATAAAAAATTATTAAAAGATGAGGTTGCAGAAATTTATCCATTCCAGCTTAGTAGTTGCCTGCGTGCTAACTGTAGTTCAGTTGCTTTATCTAAATTCAAATTGACTTATTTCTATATCATAAAGACATGTTTTTGAAATGTTTATGAAATTGTGAGGATTGTAGCACTGGTTGCAGTTAAGATTTAAGTGGATTTTATATACATTTGACAACGGAGTTGGCATACTTATCCAATGACGCCACGGCAGTTTTGAATAAAAAATTTAGAAATACAATTTAAGACACTCTAAACACATTGTACAGTTACAAAAATAATATCCATATTTGTTGTGCTGATGATGATATGCTTGTAGAATATAGCAGACATTGGTGTTTGCTGATTTTTTATTGCTCACGAATGCTATGTATCTATCTCAGCGCTAGTTATAAATACTGCCTGTTGCTTGTTGGTTCAACGGAGAGTACACATCCCATTAGAATCAACATTTATACGGAACCATTATTAAGATTTATTAAGATTATGTGATCTGGACATTAAATTTGATTGAATTTCGGCTTTTGTGCCAATTTTTGTAACTCTGGTAAAAGCAAATCGACAGCGGAAACGTTGATAGTTCTTGCGGTAGCACATAATATTCCGTTGCATCTTAAGAATGCCCAAGTCAAGCAGAAGGCGTAACGTCATACCATTAAAAGTGACCACCTGCATAGCTAAGGAATGGCTCAAGGTGGGGCAGCCAGCTATTTCAACTTGGGCTTAGTATATTTTTACATAAAAACCTTGGCTTGGGGCAATGCTCAACCTTAGACTTAGAACATCAAGGACGGCAAAGCATGGGTACATCTTAGGGCATTCAGCTTGACAAGAATCATAGTGAGAGTATATGTAAACATTCGAGTATGAAATGAAAACATTATTGAGCTGTGGTTTCAGATTGTTAATATCCGTTACTCCGCTTCGACTCTTTAGGTCAATGCGTATTCTACTTGCAAGCATTGGAATATTTTACCTGGGTACTGACAGATAATAGTAAAAAGCATATAATAGATGTCAAATTTACAACAGGTATGAAAAAGTTGCAAACAACAAGCTTATTTGATGACCGAACACTGAAGTTATCCTGCTAGGCAAACTTCACAGCGAACTTAAACTTTAATATTTTTAGAACAGACGCTTAATATATACTTCGTATAGCTGTTTATATTGATATCCTAAATTTTGGTTAATTAATTTGTTATTGCAGATTATTGTTGTATTGGCAATGTTTTGTTGCTAGGAAACGGTAACGTGGATTAGCGAACATTTTATCTTAAAACTGTATTGTAATTAGAAATGTTTAACTTTTGAAGCCTGGATAACATTTTTGGTCAAAGCTTCGATCGTAATGCAAGTTTATATTTCATAGAATTAAAAATGGTTTTGCTCATCGAAGCGCCGTATACTTGACCAACTATTCAAACCTATGAATAAATCATATTACAAGTCACATGTTCACTTAAGTTTCAAATGTCTCTAGCTGTATATGATGTCTGAACAACCGAAACATTTTGTATGCCAGTCGTTTGGATATATGTGCAATTAAAACTACTTATACTGGTACCTCATCCAAGCAAGTAACTTAACGCAGAACGAAAGCTAAATGGCAGCAGTATCGATAGCAACAACATCAAGTGAAGCAAGTGCACTAGCTGTTGCATCAAAAGCAGCTGGTGACTCGTACGAACAAACATGTCCGAACAAGCGGCTCATTTGTCCAAGTTTTAAAGCACCGCGGGAAGCTAGATTTTGCTGTGGCTCCACTGCACGAAAAGGCGATTTCACATGTTGTACACGTCAAGAATATGATCGATGGAAAAGCTCACTACGATATGACCCGTTGTCAGAGTAAGTCAGTGGTGTAAATAAACTATGCAATAAAGTACATGTCAAGATCGGACGTATCAGAAGCAGTGCACTAAGTGATAGTTTAAAATCCGTCATAGCCCCTTAGCATATTTAGGTTGTATTACAAGGTTTGGCGAGTGTAGTGAATCGGGAAAGCAGTTTTCACTGCAAGTTTTTAGAGAATGCGTTTGGCGCTAGTGCATGTGTAGAAAACATGCCAACGCCGAAAGTTCTAAACCCAACTAAAGGAAGTTCAACAGAGAAATACCAATATTATGTACCAAGTATTTTCAAACTATCGATATGAAACCAGTTGCTCCACGAAGTTATGTCAGCTGTGAAACACAGTGTGTATCGCACGGTTATTGAAATGATCTAACAGGGCAGTAGGCAAATTCAAATGTTTTCTTGCATCAAAAGGCTTTCTCAAGTAGAACGGTCCATGAAGTCGTTTGCTTTCCTTCGATCTCTGTTAGCCGAAATCTAAAATAAATTAAAGCATAAATATACAAAATGTTACATAAAATTTGGAAAGTGTAACCTTATTTCATTGTTGAGGTGCCTAGGAATAGTAAATCTTCATTAATGGACGTGTGCTAAATTTGTTTTTATTATTTTGTTTTCTTTTATTTAAGCGCAAATTTCATCGGAGGTATTCTTGCTGGAATCATTGGGGTATTCTTGTCAATCTTAATAGCATGTTTTTGCTGTTCATGTTGTTGGTTGTACAAATATCGACAAAGAAAGCGACAAGGTACGTTTGTGGTTTCTATTCTAACATAAAAGCATATTTTAAGCATTTTAACCTCGAGGCGACGCTTATCTCGTGAAATGCTGAGCAAACCTTAGGCGTCGAGATGAAAGAAATCGGTTTGGTTTATATCCTTCTTGGCGTGGTATTATTTCGGCAGTTCCGCTCACATTTAAACGAGAGCTCAACGCAGACATGAAACTACTGATTACGCAAAGTTAATATAACGCAATTACCTGTTCGTAAAGAAAATAGCCCAAGCTAATGGTGTGACGCAGACGGCCTAAAAGAATTTTTGTTCGTTTCTGAACTTAGAATTAATATCGCCATTTAATTACGTAGCGAATTGGTAAAACTACTAATTCAGTTTCCGTTTTTGCCTTTTTTCAAATAACATAATAATTTAAGTTAAATTTTCACATCGGTTAGGAATTCGGAGACCGAGTGGCCTTCGTTTCCCAAAGTAATTAAGTGTATCAGGAAATGTGATTTGACAATAAATATTACTAGTATTTTTCTCACAGAACAGAAACCACTCACAGAGAAGCCAAGAATTTATGACAAACTACAACTGTCGTATGTAAAATAGATACTATTATTAACCGTTGGGTTGAAAACCATAGGTCACTTTAAAAATTAATTTATCCGCTGCCGGTGCGTTAGTTTTAAGTGTTTGACCGAAGTGCTACAGTTACGTATACGAAACAGCTCAGGAGATAGCTGAAATTTCATCCAATACTAGTAAGAAGCAATCTCTGTTAGCGGTTAGCATATCGATATTAATCACCAACATATTCTTAGCTATTGGATCTTATCAAAACATGACCAAAACGTAAGCAATAGGCATACATGACATTGAAAGTAGTATTATTCATTATTAAAAGTTGTGTCAAGATCGAGTAGAGAGTGCGTTTACTTGTGGCTAGAACGAAAATATAAGATATTTGCTGTGTACTGCTTTTGTTGAAAATTCGTTTACTTAACGGAACTTAGTATTTCAATGCGGTGTCATAGATATGCTGTGTTTGCATTAATATTCAATATAAATTGCAAAATTGTATTAATATAAATTGGCGAATTATGACCTACGTTCTGTCTAAACTAAGCATTGTTATTACAGGAGAAAGGGCGTAGAATGCCATTCGAAAGTAAGGAACTAAAACAGAAAAATCCTGTTTTTGCCGATTTTTGCCGAAAAGTAGGCGGACAGTCTCCACCCTCCTCTTTTTGTGCCCTGCACAGGACACATAGTCTATATGGACTTTGCTGTGGATATAAAGTCGGACAAGTTTTCTAAGAGTTCCAAAAATCAAGCGAAGCATCTAGTTCGCAGACGTTTCAAAGTTCGACGACACCCCGAGTTTATTTTTGCGTCAATATTCGTTTTTAAGCTGTGGTAATTGTGCAATATTTGTTATTGTTTTGTGCTCAAACAGGGCAATTTTAAGCCCTTGGTGACAACATTTCTTCTACTTCTGCGCAGTTTACTCAGTCTTAACCCCGAATGTAGTATTGCATTATACTACTAGTTTTAAAACACGCATAGTAATATAAAATCGATAGAAAGGATTAATAAGGATTGAAAGAATGAAATCTGGATTTATGGAATAAAATTGATGCACCGCGTTTTGTTCTATATCGCAATTATGGAAAAATATGTAAAATATATAGCTTACTAAAAAGTGTAACTTAAGCTTCTTTAAAGAGAAAAGAGACTTGGTCTTATCACTTGAAATTCTGACATCGCCTAGCTTTGCGGAAAATTTTAATATAGCTCTGAGGTCGCTCTGATTAATATGTTGAAATCATCGGTAATTCGTATTTTGGTATAAATTAACAAATGCTTAAAAAGCTGCATTGCTTTGCATGGGTAATAATCCGTTAGTCCAGTGCCTAGCTTGGTACAGCTAACCAAAATGTCTATCACGAATTGAATGCACGTATTGCCATACATTGTCATAAAGAGAGGGTACCGTGTGACCTCTGAGATGTCGAACCGCAGCCCTCGACGCGAATCTCCAAGCTCCTGGCAGGAAGCAACTACCCCCTCTCCCGACGCCGAAGTGATCTCCACCACCAGCAACTCGCCACAATCCCGCTTAAACACGGGATTTTTTCCGCCGAATAAAGTTGGACTAAGCTCATTCGGAAACGACCGACTTAAAACGACGTTTCTCTGAGCGCGCCGATTTAAGCCAGCTCGGTTTAAATGTTAGTGAGGCATCAAATAACTACCCTGCTTACTCCGCTCGCAATTTTATTTTACCGCTATCTCTCGGTCGTTTGGCCAAATAGCCGAAGAGATACTTACAAAGGTTTGGAGATGCAGAAGCTTGTCTCGATATTTCGCAATATTAAAACTTGAGCTTAATCGATATTACCGCCAAACTGTCTCATTAAGGTCTAGTAAGGTGTGTGGTTTGGTAGCGGATTTTGAATATATTTTGGCACTAAATGCTGAAAACCTTCGCAAATATTATCTGCTAAATATTTTCGTGTGCAAAAACCTACAAGAAAATTCCTTTTTTGTAACCTATATTTTAATACTTTGTAACGTTATATTAACATTTTAATTTTGCGCTAATGCTTTGCATAGTGTTAGTATACAGCTGTATACTGTATTGCGCAATGACAAAACTAAAAGCTAACTCGCGTGGTGAAGAGAACTGGACTTGAGTACTATAGGTTGCATCAACGAATATTGGGAGGTGAAAAATAGGATTTCTGAGCACCCTTCAAAGAAATAAAAAGGCAATGATTAGCAATATAACGGTACGGCCATTTCCAGCACCCAATAAAAATATACGACCCTCTATTAAATCAATAAGCAAACCCTCTATCAAATCAATAAACAAAGGACGATAACTTTAAAAATTTTATAAAGCACAAATTTCAAAGGAATAGTAGAAAGTTCGGGTATCTCAATTTAAAGTTAAGGCCCCTACTGCTTGCTGTGCCGTACCAGATACATACCAATTGAAATATATTTGTTTTCGTCGCCTGCAGCAATCGAGAAAATCAAATGCTAGTACGCACCAACCTTGAAAAATGCCAAAATTAGCTTTTGTATACGCCAGCAGCGTCGCACATGGACAAAACTATGACTTAGCAGATCTCGATTTAAAATAATAAAACATGCATTTTTAATTGTATAAATAAACTGAAAATCCTATAGTTCATCTAAAAGAAACTCCTTTCCCGAAATTTCACTTTCTGTGACATTTTTAAACATTGACAGCTTTAAAACGGCTATTCTAACAAAAGTAACATTGCAGCTCTCGATGAGATGAATGCGAAAATTTAATTGTTATTATACTGTTAGATGTGAGTCCACTCTAGGTGCACATACTTGGGTTGATTTTAGTTAAGATGTTCCAACCTCAAACTTGATGAGGAATTTCATTTTCCTTTATGTACGAGATCACGTTGTGCGATACAGCGACATACCGTTACTATTTTACGAACAATGTCTCAATTTACGGATCGCGTCCACTAAAAACAAGCTTTCAATCACGTTCTTATGCGATACTTTTCCACAAACACAGTTGTACGATTCAGCATGTCATTTGATGAACGTGAACGAAGATGGGAAGTGAAGGAATGTGCGCGTACTTAGTCGCAGAGTCCCTGTTCGCATTCGCTAACTGTGGATACCATCCATAGTAATATAAACGCGGTATTCAAGCGATATAGTTCGTGATATTGATAGAACAACACTAAACTCGACTTACGCATTATACACGTCGAATAAAAGAAAATTACGAAAATAAATCGATCCAACAAACAATTGTGTGTCATGTAATTGTGTCACATATATAGGCAAAAAAATTAGCACAGCTGAGTGTTATTTCACGAAAACGCAGCTACTATCATCAAAAATCAACTTGTATAACGATACCGTGACAACATTGTGATCTGGATAAGGCAAAGATTGCTTACACCCCTGTGTCTCTAGAAATCGAAAAATAACCATTAAGTTAAACAACAATATATTTATTATGTGAACGAAATGTGTCTTTTGCTTAATCTTCATTATTTCCATTTGACTTTAGAGAAATACAACGAACCCCAGATGGCGGCAAACAGTACGTTATATGTTAAGTTAAATTTTAACCACTAATTGCTTTGGTGTTTTGTCCTTTATTTTATTTTATTGCTTGTTTAATTGTGTTATAGTCTAGTTGGACAGTGAGGTTTATTTTTATTTGATTTGTTTTTCCGGATATTGTGTGGTATTCCGTAGGGCCGTTATGTGCTCGATTAATATCTCGTGTAGTTCCTGGGCTAAGCTGCTAGCCTGAGACGTCTTTAGGGTAGCGTCTGATTTTAAAATAAAATAGATGCTATGCTGATACCATTGGGTTTTACGGTTTTTGCTTTTATCTATTTGCTGCCTCGATCAAAGCATGAATAATAGTTGGTTCTGGCGAGACGTAAACTTCTAAATTCACTTAATAGATATTAATCATTCAAAGTTGTATCATAAACATATGGCACTATATATATCGTGCATAGGTCGGAGATAGCAGCAACATGTCGTACATTCTCAGTTACATCAGCCCAGATCACAAGAACTTGAACAAAAATTTTTATCACGTTCACGTGGCGTGTTTATCCCTGGAATACGTACAGACTTGTACTTTTGAGAGTATATGCCAGTCGTTGAACGCGATTTATGGTGTTGAAAAAAGTGCGCATATTCGCCCATCCGGCGCTGCGTCGATATCCACCCATGGTTGTAACTAAACTTTGCTTCAATTAAAGGGATGATCTATCTTACCACGCAAAAATTTACAATTCTTGTTTCTAGTTTGGCACGTTTTATAGTGTATGTTACTGGGAGTAGTACCCATCACAATTTGTTAATGATTCCTAGGTGACGATTACCATTTACCATAACGTGAAAGAACATGTGGATGTGTCTGTCTTTTAGTTTCACAACTAGAGAAGTCAAATCTACTGTTTTCCTATATTACCTAGGGTAAACTCCACGGTAACAAGATTTATATTAGTAGTATTTGGTGACACTAATGACATGACTGAATGCTTAATATTTTTTAAAAGCGAATTTTATAACTTAGCCGATGCACCTCAAATATCCCTGGGGTACCGTCCTGGAATCCTTTGTAGCAGATAATATATTTTTGTTTCCAACTGCTAATAAGAATTTTCTCTGAAGAGCGAAATGTGCAGTGCAGTTGAAAGAATGTTTGATTTGCAGTTAGTTCTTTTAGTTAAAAACGCTGTACTACCATTTTATTAGCAACGTTTTATTATTATGCTGCTATCAAAGTTTTATCCACGCATGATATTGATATTTACTAATGCTTTTACCGAAGACTAGGGGGTCTTGCATTGGTAAACCCGACGTGAAGGTTCGCCGCTCGAAGCGAAGAAGCAATCGAGTCAACGATGACGACGGACGGTGGCCGAATAACTTTCAAATTAAATTGGCGAAAACGACGGCGCGTCAAGTCAAACGGTACTATACAACGACGTCAACACACAAGCCATTCACAAGGCAATCATCTGCTTTTCAGTCGGCGCGCGGGCAAACAAAGAAATGCCTACGGCTTGAGCGGTAATCGTTCGTCCAACGAAGACATCCGTATACGCTCATATCATGCTGGTACTGACCATGCGCCCAACCAGGGCAATCCGATCGGTATAGCACTCCGCAAATGCAACAATCTCTTCGATACATTGGTTGTCGGAACCATGGGCCCAAAGAGGTCAAATCAGTTCCAATAAACACGGCGTTTATCAATCGTTCAATCGGCTGCGATAAAAAGCGAAACGACGGAAAGCAATTGGCACGCGCCATCAACGATACCTTCGAGCGATTATATTCCTCACGATCATGTGAATCTTTCGGTTATCATCGACGACGGCGCAAAATCGATCCGAATCCATCGATCACAACTAAACGTAATTCGTGTGGCAGTGGCAACGATATTGTAATCACCGGATCATGATGAGTCAAACGTTTCGGTTAAGTCTAAAATCGATCAGATTTATTCGATTGGTCGTTGCAACAAACGCAATGCAACGTCTTTACGTTTACTACCGCTCATATCAGTTGTCGTCGAATCAAGATCTGGACCAACCACCGATTGGCACAAACTGAGCAAAGTCAACATGTCGGAGATTCTACAACGTCTCAACTGCTACAACCGACTTTTCGAGGTCCCGAGTAATAAAACCGATATTGTCGCGATCGTCGATGGCGAGAATCCGAACGTTGTCAACCCCATCACGCAACTGCTGGCTAATGAACAGAAGTCTACGGCAAACAATAAACTGCCTACGCTTGATGTCAATTCGATCAAACTGATCGATTTGTTGGAAAAGGATGCAGCAGTCTGGTTCGAGCAAATAGAGCGAATGTTGAGTGATACTTCGGAATTTGTCAAGCTGAACAGCCTCCTTCGCGCACCGCCGACTCACATTCTTGAAAGCGGTGTCACAGTCAACAACACTTATGACCAAACCAAATCAAGCGCAACATCGTTCATTTTCTCACAGAAACAGATGAACGCAAGCTGCGACAACTGCTTGGTGAACAACAGCTTAGCGATAGCAAATCATCCGGCGCATTACGACACCTGAAGCAAGTCGCTCCCAGCACCTATAGTTTAGTTCGACTCCAATTCCTGGAAATGCTTCCAGAATCTGTTCAGATGATTCTCGTTTCGTTATCCAAGCTGTCAATCGATAAACTGGCCTACACCGGCGACCGCATGATGGATCCATCGAAGAACAATGGCGCTTGCTGCATTACAATCTGATATAATGACGACCGATTTAAACAATTGGAGAAACGTCTCGACAAGCTCTGCTCAGTTCTGGAAGCCATGTATCCACGTGAAAGGTCAGTGCAACGAGACCGATATTACGGCAATCGCCAATGTCTTGGGAACAGAAACAGCCGTAGTGGTCGATCCTATTCCCGCACACGACAGCGAAATCAAAACAAATCAATCTGATATGTAGTACTTGAATTTTGGCAACGACGCAATAATATGTCGTCAACCGTGCCACTGGAACAATCGTAATAATTCGGGAAACGACCAAACTTCGCCGACAGCGCGGCACCCGACGTAGTAAACGCGATTCGCATAGCCGTCTACCCAACCGTTACGACGCTTATCGATACCGGTAGTGACAGAAGTTTGCTGCCACTATCTATTTCTTTTCCAACGTCATCCGATTTTGACTGCGAGCTCCTCACAGCCGCGAACGCGATTTAAATTTACGGCTGCCGAACAGTGCAATTTCGAATACGACGGCTTTATCAAATTGTATCAGTGGTGATTTATCATTGCCGACGTGGCTGAACCGATATTAGGCCATGATCTGCAACGATCGCACATACTGTCAATCCCCTGCAATGACAAAACTATTCACCCAGCCGTTTCCCCTAACGAACTATGGGCGGCAACGATGTGGCAACAAAACCAATGCCGCAAAATGCCGTCAGGTCAATGACCAATGACACGAGATCGTTCGTCTCGGAGATGTTGGTGCGATTGAAGTCAGTTTTGAGGATCTGTCAACCAATGCTCCCGTCACGCATCAAATTCAACGTCACATCGTCACGCGTGATCCGCCGTGTTTCGCAAAGACCGCAGTTTTTTTGGCTACAAAGTATAGGCAAATAAGTCCGAATACGCCGATCTAGAACGTACTGGTTTTATTCAACAAGGAGTATCACCAAGCGTAACGCCACTTCATGTTGTCAAAAACCGAACGGCGCTTTGCGACCATGTGGTGATTACCGCCAATTCAACATTCGCACAGTGCGCGGTCGCTATCCGATGCCGAATCTCAATGGCGTCACCAACGAACTATCCGTATGTCGAATCTTCTGCAAATTGGATTTCATCAAAGCGTTTCATCAGATTCCGATAGCCCTGGAAAATGTCGACAGGACGGCTATCACAACATCATTCGGAATGTTCATCTACCGCCGCATGCCATTTGGTCTTCGAAATGCTTTGTAAACGTTTTAACGTCTGATGGATCACGCATTTCGCGACATGTCATTCGTCAAAACGTACAAAGACGATATTCTCCTGGTAAGTGTTACCGAAAACGAACATTGCGACCATCTCAGCCGCACATTCGAACTTCCAGACGAATATGGCCACAAACTCAAAATATACTTATGTGAATTCTTCAAGCTACAGTCGAATTTATCGATATCGAGGTGACTGCTGGCGGAATCCTCCTACTAGCGCGCATTGTAGAGGTGATCAATCGATTGGGCAGCCACCGACATTCAACTAAATGCGACAATTTCTCGGCCTATGTAGCATTTGGCACAAATTTATGGAAAGATGGTCGCAAATCACCGCCCACTCAAGGATATGACGGAAACGGCAAGATCCAACAATCGATCAAATGCCACAAAATCTGTCAACATCGAATGACCTGATGATGCCGAAGCTTTATTCTATACTTTGAAACGGGAGGGCGATAAGCGTTCAGTAATGCTCAAGTTGTTCTGACAACGGACGCATCTATCCAAGCCGCTGGTGCCGTTCTGCGCCGGATTCTGAACGGCCAGCTCCATCCAATAGCTTTTTATCTTGAAAATTCTGCTATAGCTAACGAAAGAAATTAACGTTGGATCGCTAATCACTGGCTGTTTTTCTGAGTATGAAACATTTCAACTAGCTCACCGACCATCAGATTACTCTATACACAGATCATAACCCCTCGTCTGCTGCTTCAACATAAAGAAGCCAAACCATCAACAATGCCGATAGACAATGTCTGCAAAGGTTTTTCAAATCCACATCGCTGCCAATCGGACAAACGTCAATCACGGTAAATCACGATAGTGCGTCGACATGTCTCGGTTATTCATTTTTACGAGGACACGTTTTTGCTTCGTTCCACAGCCTCAGGGCAGTTATCAGAAAGGATGTTCACAATATGGTGTAAACTGGCGAGGATTGTCAAGCCGCCAAAATCAGACGCCATACGAAGATACCAATCGAGCCGGTACCGATGAAACAACGGTTTCGAACAATTCACGTAGACATCATCGTGGGTCCGCTACGGTATGTCGAGCGATGTTAAGCGATACATCGTCACGATGATCGATCGGTATATATTCTCGATGACCCGAACTCTTGCCCTTCAGCGACATTTCAGTGTCTACTGTCACCCATTCCCACGTCAATGCATGGGTATCACGCTTTAGAGTTCCTCAAGTCATCTCCACCGACCGTGGATCGCAATTCAAATGTGCCTTATGGAATGACCTAATGATGAAGTTAGGCATTAAGCAACAGCGTACAACGGAGCATCATTCGCATTTTAACGGCACTATCGAACGTTTTCACCACACATTGGAGAATGCCTTACGCGCGCGATTAACAGTCCGAAAATGGGACCGTAACTTTCCCTTCGTGCTTCTCAGCATTCGAAGTATTGTCAACGACTCAGGATTCGCGCCGACACAGCTCACGTTGGGTGATTACATTCATCTTCCTGGATCTTTGCTCGACTACGCTAAAAAGACACGTTCAACGACATTCATGCAATTTGCCGTCGATTTAATACATTCGACGCCATGAAACCGTGCATCAGAAAACGTATGCATTCAAGAACGCATATTTCACGCGATTTGGCAAGGGAAAAGTTCGTTTGGCTTCGGAACGAACGGCGCTCAACTGGCTCGAGCATCGTTACAAAGGGACATGCTGACTCAACAGAATGGGATCGAAAACCGGTCTCGTCAGAAACGCTGGTCGCGAAGACACTTGTGAAGCTCGCGCTCTCCTGACTTGAAGCCAACCGCTGGTTGCAGCGACCAGCTGCAGAAATGCCCTCATCAGCACCAATACGACTGCAGCCGCGCAGCCTCAAACATCTACATCAGCTCCACAACTAAAATCGGTTCTGCGTCAAGGCGTCCACCTATGTGCTTCGAACGCCGATCAGCTCCACAAATGGGTACGGTTCGCTGCCGAGACAATTCTTGGATCCGAGCTCCTCTCTCTCTATATATATAATAGCTAATATATCTTCGGCTTGAGCTGCTATTAAGAATATGTTCTGATGAGTGAGCCGCGCAGTTCAGCTGAAGGAATGTTTGATTTACATTAGCAGTTGGTTGTTTTAGATGACAAATGCTGTGCTACTAGCTGTTTAGCAGTCTTTTGTTATTATGCTGCTAGCATATATAGTTATGCGTGCTCTATTGTGATGTTAACAAATTTTTATTTAATTACTATATTGATTGTTAATATATATGAAGAAGTTGTTTGCTGCATTAAGTAAAACTATTAGATAACAAAGAGAACCTTTGAAATATGCTGTCCAAATGTATTTGTATTATGTAAAGGTAAGGAAAATCCAAATGGCTTTTATTTAGTCATCTCCAAACATTTTTGTTTTGTCGCAAAATGACAGATACACAATCGCGATTATAGGGTATCGTAAGAGCTGGCAGCGGAAAAGCCTTATTAGTTATAACAACCAGTGGTGGATCCATAAATTTCAGACTAGATGGAGGTTTTGCTAAAATTTTTCCGATAAGGGAGACGGTTTTTACTGAAATCATTTCGGCCACTATTAAAGTACCTACATCTAATTTCCTTTCGCATATTTCACGTTCGTGTGGCATGCCTGCACCCTGACTGAAGCGGCCACCCCTTTCCCTCGCACCCCACCCCCACCACCCCAGTGCTGGGTTCGCCAGTGATATCAAGAACCGATGATGCCTGACCCTGCTGAACAGTGTGACAAAGAATTTTTCGAAAATATGCGACTCCACAGGAAAATTACGATCTGAACATGGTGGTGAGAACAACCTCTATTACTTTAATTTGGCGGTCCAAGAACCTGGCGTCTGAATTTTGTGGTATAAGACTTTCGTACGGTGTGCTGTAAACTTGGTTGTCTAAGCACATGATGGATTTGAATTATATAATCAACGGTGTGATATAAAGCCTAGAAGTGCTAAAACCCCGAAAACGGCCTCGACTTACCGTAGCCGCTAAACTGAAAACTTAAAGAGAGTCCAGCGTCATCGACTCTTAGTTATACTGGCATACTCCAATGGTGGGTGAAAATACATTTCAAAAAAATAAAATTATCTGTGAACATTTTTGTTGGCACATCTTTCAAATATATATTTTTACTGATTGGCTTGCGTTGCGAAAAATGTTAGTAAAATTACATTGATTTAGTTGCATGCTATTAATCTATAAATTATACCAAGAGTTTGTTATCATTTTTTGAGAAGATCATGACAATCTTTGAAATCATATAAAAGGATCGAGTATGCGGGGATCCGTTTCGACCTTACCTCCCACCAGCTAAAGGTGCGGTGCTGTTTCAAAAATTTCACCCGGCTCAAAAATGGGGCACCGCTATACACTCCCGCTCAAAGCTAGGGTGCGGAAAATTTTTTATACATGATACCATGCCTTCTTTCCTCCCCCCCCCCGCCCCCAAAAAGTGAGGGTCTACCTAACCACCCCTGAGCCAGGAGGGTAATGTCAAAATAGATCGCCCAATTCTTTTATATTTTGATGTCGAAGAGTGTCATACTCTTCCTAATAAATAATCATAAACTCGTGATTATATGGATTCATTTTATGTTTATTCCACTAACGGCCAAGCTGACATATTTGCTTCTATTTACCGTTTGACATTTATCACGTATATATTTCATAGATTCTTGAGCAAAATTGAAGTATTTAAATAGAAGTCAAAGATTGGAGTTTTTACAATGAATGATAAGTTTCATTCTTGAGAATATTTTGTTTTTAACTGGGGCGTCGCAAGAGGGAGATTAGGCGCAACTCTGCTAACTTTTTACTGAAGAATGTTAAAAATTAGCTAGCGGAGTTATAACAAAATGAGCGTGAAAGACAGTCCCTCCAGTTTTTGGTGCCCCCCCCCCCCTTCACTTTTGAAGAGCTTGCGACGTCCTTGGTTTTTACAGCATGACATAGTTAAAATTAGAATCTACTCAGATTAGAGGCTGCATTCATATTAACCGCATAGATTTGTGAGTAGACGTTTGAAATTAAAATGTTTAGTTGGACGTACTCAAACTTAGGAATTTTTATAATGAATGAAAAGTTTCATGCTGGAGACTATGTTGTTTTTAAATGACATAATTGAAAACTAGGATCTGTTCAGGTTACAGGCCTCATTGGGGTCGGGTTATGTACGAGTCAGGTCCCGTCGGGTTCAGGTGAGGCTCATTAGTATATGGCTTTGTGTAACTGCACTCATTAATAAAGTGTGCCACTCTCGTTGGAAGGCAAATACTCGACGCGGCAGCAGCTGTAAACGATGTAGATGCGATGTGGTGGGTCACGAACTCTTCATGCATTCTGGGTACATGCTCGACAAAACACTGGCAGAGGACCCATACGCAAGCCTTGTTACTAGACATAATTTCAATTTATTAATAGCCATGTTGTCGCATCGCACTACACATCGTTTGGGTGCAATGTTTTTAATTTGTATTTCATACACTATTATTTAGCATCGGAATACCAGTGATAAGCGAAATGTATTTGAAATGGAATCGTGTGGCCATTGTCATATATTTCTGTCAAATTTGATACTTATTTTCCGTTACACAAAATCTTAATCATTTAAATAAGGATAAATAGTCAACAAAAAAGACCGCTTCCGGTAAAGTTATGATATTTTTTACCTAGATATATATAATTGAAAATAAATATCAAACACTGTTGCACAATAGCGTTTAACGGTTTGAAACTCATACGGATGACTGCATAACTAAAATGTTTTATTGAGTGTAATAATTCTCATTATATTTAGAAAATCATGATTACGTGGGGCATATTTACCTGTTATATATAGGGTAAATAATATTGCTATAAAGTTTTAACTGTTGATGTACCAAAATGAAATCTTCAACGTGCAACGCATGCACGAACTTCTGGACGGCTACCAAGAAGCCAAATATTGTTCCTTTACAAGTATTGTATATTAAAACCTACGGGAACTTCATCATATGTGAAATGAAATAGATTTTAAGGTGGCTTCGCTTTATTCTTTTGCTATTGGTCAGATTCAGAAACGATGCGCAGCCAGAGCAAAAACTATTCAAAGAAAGTTCTGTCGGATACCTTTCAAACCAATAGTTTGTGGCTCGCATTAGCAGATTCATAGCAAACATTTCAAAACATCAGGTTGATTAATTAACTATAAGTCAAGACAAGTCACATAATTTATGAATATTATATTGATTAATCGGGATTTTCACTGCATTAATAATATATTTCAGCATCGTACACTTCGACCCGTGTCATCCGGCCACCACTTCATCGCGGGCACACCGGAGGTTCGTCTGACTGTGGTTCAATCTCTGGCTCTAACAACTATCCATATACGTACAGATCTTCAGGGAACATTGCCATTGCAGCAACAGCAACAGGCCACACTCACAGCTGCTATCCTTATTTTAGCAGCAATCAGTCGGGAAGTGGGCTTCCTGCTACATCATTCGGTGCACGTCACCTTTACCCAAGTTCAAGCGCTGCTCTTGTAGCGTCTCACAATAGTGGATACGATGTTTTACATCATAGTCTACTCAACGGATACACCAGGACTTCGTCAACAGCATATGTAGAACCTGTGCAAAATGACCCGCAGCGAAGGGTGTATCATCCTCCACCACCAAGAATAGGTAATGTATCTATCGACGGTGATCATGGAGGATTGAATAGCGACGGAAGTTTGGGTCTACTTAACGCCCATGATCACCTAGATCCGCCTAAGCCCTCATTCGACGGTAAGTTTGGAAATATGTACTCAAGTTAACATTCTGTGGTATTCAAATCGCTAATTTCATAGTGTTATCATACAAAATGCTATACATTTACGTCATAGGTGTCGAAGATCCTCAAATTACACGAATTATATAGCGTTATGGTACAAAAGTCTACACTTTTATATCATAGGTGTCGAAAGAACCGTGACTTCGGGGGAGTGGTAGATGGACGGTGGGCGGAAGGACTTCCTCGGGGGGAGGGTAAACTATGGCATAAATTTTTGAAATGTTTAGAACCCAAAATTTTTCTCTAAATTTTCGCTAATTTTTGTCAAATTATGATAATTTTTCCCCGAGCCATGGGCGCCCAGGAGATGGGGCGTCGGGTATGTGGATCCTTTAGGGAGGGTGGATTTGGGCTGGAGAGAAGATTCGACCCTCAGGTTGTAACAACTGCTACCACCCCATCGACATGTTATGACATGACTATGTTTTTCATAGTTTCAAAATTTAAATAAGCTTTGCACGATAAACTACTGCTGGCAAATGGAACCATATTCCGGTGATTTAAAATAAAAACTAAAACTGCACGTTATTGAGGATATTGACCGTAATATGTAATCCATTAACACAGAATTTTGCTGCAGAAGGGGCCATATGAACCTTTTTTGGAAGCGAAGAACATGTGATAAAGCTGAAATGAAGTTTTGGGGAGAAGAGCCAAAATCGTTCAAGTTATTCAGCTGGTTGTTTTAATATTTTTTTGGTTTTTCAATAGAGAATAAAGAACGTTTCTGCAAGAGTACCAATAGAATCCATTAAAGTAAAGCTAAAGGGTGCTGCAGCCTGTTAATAGTATTATTTCTGATAATTTTATTTAAAGCTCACCTTATAGTCTATGCTGCTTGGAAATGGGTTCTAATTTAGTTCCAACGTAGAAACCGTGGCTAATTTCAAAAATTAAAATTCGTTAACGCGATGAATTCAAGGGATATTGTAATTGCAATTATTTTGCTAATGTTTCGCATTTTAAATTGTATGTCACTTGCAAAATTTTCTAATCACAGACATACAGTGTCGTAATTTTTTCGCCAAAAACATATTTTTTCTATAATTATTGCGGCGTAAACTAGATCCTTAAACCTAAATATTACTATATCAAAAAATCTAGATTGGTTAAGTGATAAACTAAATCTTCATTAATGGTCACACTCTAAATGACTAAGCTTGAAGTTGCACATTTCCATGGTCATCAATTTCAAATATTATTAAAACGTGTGAAGTTTTCCTCTCGACATATATTTACACCGACTGACTTTATTATATAAAGTCTCAGGTTTGTGCTTTTTATTGTTCTTCGTTCAGCATAGCGGTCGCAGCTGTCGAAAATTAATCGTCACGGTTAGTACCGCTACTGCCACTACTACTACTACCAGCTACTGCAAATTCATGCTTCCGCAAAGGCAATTTATCTTATTATGCTTGACAGCCTTTCTCAGCTCTATTATAGCTCGAACGTAGACCCGACATACTTATCTTTTTTTGCTTTTTTCCGACCGTTGGCTTCGAGAAAGTCCTTAGCCTAAATCGTTCATCAAAATTAGACAAAACGGACCGAGGGAACAACGGGAATAGCTAAAACCGCTGTTTTGAACACGAAATAGAACAGCTCACAAAGACCATAGAACCTTACAACATTGATTGGCATGCAAAATAGGGACCGAATATAGTAAACATAGTAAGTAAGCTGGATTTTGTGTGTTTGAAATAGTTTGTTGAGTTCCTTGCACAATGATAACTATACGAACGTATAATCAAAAGCGTGCCCTCCCTTACGATACAGTCAATATTCGTTTCTGGATTGTGTTCGTTCATTAGCAAGAAGTCGGTGCTATTTCTTAACTTCACTGCTTTAAGACAACAACATGGAGATTTAACAGTTACCATCTTTAGCTTGGCAATAGGTGGACCTTAATATGCCAAAGTACACGAATCATTAAGCGTCACTAACTCAATAGCTCAAATACAAATAATGGGAATTAAAGAGGATCAAAAAAACTATGTTTAAATCTATCAAACTTATATTGCCACTATCATATATAACTGACGAAATATTTGCTTTGTTATGTCCCTGGGTGACATCTGTGTGGACCTGTCGGTGGAAGCGGCATATTGTTGACTTCATTACAATTACTGTCATGTAAAATGAATTTTATTTTGCAAATCCAGTAACGCGGCTCTTCTACAATCTATATACCGTAATATGGCGTGTCATATTTTTTTGTGTGACTTTTGCTACGTTGTATATATTACAAGCCAATAGAAAATTGCATTCAACTTTGGTTCACATTTAAATTCGGTGTCGGCAGTTGCGCACCAGTTCACGGTTAAATAGGTACAGTTTCGTATAATACTTCAGATAGATTTTTGTATAATATTTTAACAATTTTGAGATGATATCATATAAGTTGTGTTGAGCTTCGCTGTCTGGATAATCTACCATTCAAAACCCACTAACCGTTGATGAAAATACTAAATATAAATTTGCAAAACTAATACATAAAATCAAAAATCATTTAGTGGGTTTAATATTATTGTATTATTTTTCACATACAGATCCGACAAACAACTTCTACATGACCACGCTCTATCAAGTTTCAATAATCTTGAGTTACACATGTATATATACATACATATATCATAGGTGTCCACAGGAGAACAGGGGTTACCCCCTAGGGTCGGACGCTCGCTAGCTATGAATATTTCCCCTGGGGCCAGACGCAAACCCTCCTTTCCCAATCCAAATCTAAGGCATTGAGAAAATTTTAACAATTTTAGCAAAATTTTTATAGAAAATTATGATTTTATAAAAATTTCGACTTTACCTCTCCTGGCATACCGCACCCCTTTCCCGTCTCCTCTACGCACCTGCTTCCGCCAGGGCTATCCACCATCCCTAAGCCTACGGCGCCTTGGACACCTACGTTGTATATATCTATGTATATAACACAGAACTTGCGACAGACCATGGTCTTGTACAAATTGGTTGGCACATAATATATATTTGAGCATAACACAATGATGACTGATCATATATGGTATAATCTTGTAAAGCTACATTTATTGGATGATCACGATGAAACTTTCCAGCGTTTTATTGCAACAAACAAATAGACGGGTTAGGACCTGTCGGCTGTTGGTAAACCTCATCGCAACTACATAGCACATTTTGTACCGTTTCAGCTCCTCCGCCATACCCTATAGCACATAACTACCCGGAACTTCCGCCTCATCTCGCTGTACTCTTGGAATCAAGCATCATGGCTGCCGAGCAACAGCAACAACAAACAATTTCTAACATGGACGAATCGACTTGTTCAAACTATTCACCATCAACTTCAAGGTCCACTTCTGAAGCGCCCTCGCGCGACCGTCGATCCCAGTCCGATGAACCCGCAACGAACCTGGTTGTGTCAAATGAAGTTGAATATACTGAACAACAACAAATCCAAACTCAGACAAACACATTACTTGTTCCAATTCCGGAGTACGGCGGTTCTGTCACTAACTCGCTTGAGGCATGCAATTCACCTGCCCGTTCGTATCGTAGCAGTTGCCACAGTTCCGGTCCGTTGGGACAAGGGTCCGATAACTGGTGTGTTCAGCTTAATGCCGCCGAGGAACCGGACAGTTGTAGTCAACGTGATGATAGCACATCGCCATTTTACGGCTACGACGACGACTATTATCCGATGTTAGGATCATCGAATACGATGAATGAATCATTAAATGCTGCGAGTCCACAGGACGTTGCAATGCATGACAGTAATATATTGCCAGGCGATATATCTCCGTTGATGTATGAGCCCGAATTTTCAAATTCAGTAGTCCAAGACTCTACTATATCGCTATCACAGTGCTCAGATAGACTCATAGTTCACCACGGTCGATGTGAGGAAGAAATAGATGGCAATTGTCATAGTTCTTGCTATATACCAAGCGACAGCGAAACTGGTTGTGCCACACTGCCTAGTAATAACACATCATATAGTGTGAGTAATGCAGCAAATATGCAATATCGATCGTTACCTGGTAACTCAAACGCTACGAACGATAGCACCAATGCATTGTATGGTAACGACAAATTGCAGGAATCTGTAAATGATTACAGCATGTCAAGGTCTAGCATAGATCGACCATATGCAGTCAGCGAGCTAGGCGATCATAACGCGTTAGCTACCAAAAACTGTACCTGCGAACCCACAAATGATAGCGGTACAAATCTCAAAGTCTGTGGGGCCAATTATAATTGAACCAATGCTTGAACGTTATTTGACAGCGTTGCCAATACGGCAATAAAGACCCAGGAAATCCGAAACGACGTTCTTCGAGCCACAACCGGTGTCCGCTTCGATCCCATCTGATCCGATTTGTACGTGTACTACGTATACATTGCATCCAATCTGATCCAATTATAATGGAACCAATATATACCTACTTCAACGTTATTTGACAGAGAAGACACAAAAATCCATGACCCCGAAAGGATGTTAGTCAAGCACAAACAATAACGCATCCACATTGTGTCTGGTCCGATCTGATTTCGACCCGATTTGCACGATTACAGAGTGTTCAAACTACATTCACCCTGATCCAAGTCGTTGTTGTCCTATCCGAAGCGATAGTGCATTCACAATTTTATGGGTTGCTAATCGGATGATGCTTAATGAAGAAATTCAATCAACATTTCTATAGCGCAAGTGGTAGGCGCAAAACTTTATCATGCCGGATCGGATCAGATCCACTATGAAAACGGACTAACAAATGTCGGCGAATAGAGTTGATATCGAATCTTACACCAACTGAAAAAATGCTTCTAGAATTAATATTACCACTTCATATATGATAAACCCAAGTTTCAATTGTCTATTTTAGCGTTAGAAGATATATATCAAAAATATAACAGATGCTCTATGATCTATTTTACCAAAAGCCTCCGCTGTAACAGGAGACGCTTGATATCCTCAGAAATGTCGTTTTTGCATATACTTAAGTTATCATTATAATTGGTACGCTGGAGTAATCGAAATGAACCTTCTAATGTTGAGTAGAAAAATGTAGTATTTCTTTAACAGCCAAACGCTTACTGCTAAGGAAAGGAAACAGAGCAGTTATGCGTCCTATTTCCCATTACGCTATAAATCTGATAACCAAATATTGTCGAACATACTTATAAATTTTTGGACTCAGGATGCCTTGATGTCTAGAGTATCAAATATTTGGTGCGCGATCTGCCAAATTTAAGCGAATACTTTTCCAGTATATTTCAGAAAACTATTCGCTATGACTTTAGGATTAGTTTATGATTATTCGCTATCCTTTAGGATCAGTAAACTCTTGCTCGGAAACAATATGACCATATTTTATTTCCAAATAGGTAAAACCAAATTACGTAATTTTGGGTACACAAGCTAGAAAATCTTCCAGGTAGTATTTTTCTGAATTTACAATAGGGTTATAGTTCCCAAGTAATACTAATAATGGAAAATCGTTCTTATCTAACTAGTTTCTCAAAAATTTGTACTGTGGTACCTGGCCGCGGGAACGAGGGGGAGGGAAGGGGTCATCTTCCCGACTGGTATTTTTCGGGTTGGGAAAAACCGTTTCGCGTCCCCTTAATTCGTTTACGTAACCGCTTGCCCACTAGGTTCAAATGGAGTAACTGAGCTTGTCGTATGTTGTACGTTTACGTGTGCGTTGTTACTCACTCGCGTTGGCATGTTCCTTAAAGAACCAAGCAACAGCTCCCAGATACCGTCCGTAACTTTCACCCGAACATCCCGCGTTCGATTCCTGGCTCGGCCATGTGTTTATCAAACATTGCACGAAATACAAATTAAAAACATTGCGGTACTGTAGAGAATTTAGAGATCCTGGAACGTGGATAGTATATGACTTCCTTGGACAACTTATCGATGAAAGAACATATCTCGTAGAATATAAGAATAATTTACCAAGTTATACGGTCAGCAAGGCTCAGTCTTTTAATTGCATCCACTTGGTAAAATGATCACAACGCGTGTGTTGTATTAGTGTGGTAATCAGTAACAATTAAAAAGGTATTTGTGATGCAATTTCTCAGACTTCTAAAATCACAGTGAGTATTTATCCGTACTGTATGATAGCTATTCATGTCCTACAATTGCTGTCGAAAACTATTTCATACCCCCACCTGCCCTCGATACCCAAAAATTTCGAAAATTTTTTCTCGATAAATATTAATTTTTATATATTATTCGATCGCATTGTCGAGCTGAGTCGAATGGTGCAAAAATCCGCTGAATGGGTTCATGGATAAACGATTTAGTCTTACGCGAAAGTTTTGGGTACCGGGGGGCCATTGGGTACTCAAAAAACCGGAAAAAAACTGTCACAAATCCGGCAGTGAGTTTCTTTTTGAACTGCTGAGTCGAATGATGCCTTAATTATCGCTGTACCTTCAAAATTGACCATTTTCTTGCTGGGAGGATGGTATTACCGAAAAGAGCCGTGTTTCCAACCTATGATTGATATTTTAAATGTTTTGGCCGCAAACTCTAGTTGCAGATCTTTAAATTTTAGTAAGCAGACACAACAGCTAGCAGCAGACGCACGATGACATACATCCAAGGTGATCATAATTTATATATATTCACTGTTGCCACATTAGTGCTGAGAGTATCAAATAAAAATGATACTATAACCTTGTGTAGTAATCATTCCGCTTTCGGGATAGTAGTATTATCCACATCCCAATTCTGAGGTGTGGAATAGTGGTAGCCTTGAACTTAATAATTTTATTGTTGTGAAATAGCACAGCCTCTGCTCTCAAACGACGAAGAACCTGCGATGCTCGAGGTCCAATGTAATCTATTGGAGTGAATGTAGTTTACACTATGTCGTTCTCGGTATACTAAGCCTAATTATGGCATAAGTCGAGAAGCTACCGTCCCCCGAATTCTCATCCCACCAACGTACCTTGCATTTTTCCTGACCATATTACGTACCGCACCTAAAGCTTACACGCGTCTACATGACATCGGGTACATCCAGCTGCGATAGCTCATTTTAAGAGAGTTTTCCTAAACATAGTGTTTTAACTCCCAAAATTAATTTTCGTTTATTATATATTGCACATATTCTTGACAATAATAGTATCAAACCGAGGCAATATATTAGTGCGTTAGCCGCTGAGCAAACATGGGGCCGGATTCTCCAAAATATAAAAAATGACATAAAACGATCAATTGACAATAACACATTTACCAACGACCAAAAATAACTAAAACGAATCACTATATTACGTCGATTTTGAACTCCTGCAATAATCTAATTGTTAAGAACAATGAAACCTTCATTAAATATAACAGTTTAGTAACAGGAGATTAATATAGGTAATTTATACAAATTTTATCCGAATTAATTCACTTCTATAGTTCATAATTTCTATGATTTTTATATTACAACACTGTTCTGCTTCTGAAACGCGTTCATACGACTCAAGAATGAATAATAAGTGTCAATATGCCCATACATACTCGAAATGCGAGTACCCGGGGGAGGTAGCATGGGCCTCGGAGGTGGGTTGGACTTCGTTCTTCCAGGGTGGGTCAGTCAGCCCTTTTCCGGTGAGGAAGCGGTGGCGCCGCACGCGGGTAACCTCCCTACTCCTATTAGAACCTTATACCGAAATATAACTATTATCTAGCAGGCGAGTGTGATTTCGTTTTTAAGTTATCATTTTGATTAATCACCAGTGGCAGGCGGCGTTTGATGTATAGTGTACTAGGACCAGTTCTGGCCCTAAGGGATCCCAGCTGCACCACTATTTTCCTTAGCGGGTGGTGCCCGGACAACCCCGGCTTCCACGACTCTCCGGTGATCAGTGCGATGACCCAAAAGAACCGCTTAGCTTAGCAGGCTGCCGGCGGGTTAACCAGGGTGTTCGGCCTGGCCCCTATATTGGCCCACGTGTCTAGCAGCATGAAGGTCCCCCGAGGGAGAGTCAACCCTTAAGCCTGCTCACAGGTAATAAGGCTGACTCGCCTTTCCCTCCTTATCCACTTACCCCCCTAAGCGGGGTTCTCTGATCCTAATATAGCCTGAGTGAGATTCCCCATTTAGTCGTACCCGAATGTAGCACTCTAACCTGAAGACTAGGGGATACCCGGTCATGATCCTAACTGCACCCTGGTTGTGGAAGTGGCTCCTTACGACATTCCCTGTTCTACTCCTAGCAGACCTTACCTAGTACCTAAAACGACACCAGGGCACAGAGGCGAGGGCCCCAGTCCCTTGTAATCAGTGCTTGGTTCTAGGGATTAGTGGTAGTTTCCAGTATTGCTCATGCGGGCGGTGCCAAAGAACAAGCCATACGACGCGATAGTTGGTGGTAAGGGTTGCGACAGAGGGAAGTTCTTGACAGTTCAGGTGCGAATCGGCGCTATGCAGGATGTAACGAGGGGGAATATAGGTCTAGCATTTAAGCGAAGGGTGGCGTGATGCTCGCGCCAACGAAGTTAAGCTGTGAAAGGGGCAACATTCATCGCTCTCGATTCTCTGCTGTAATGAATTTGTCTTTGCTTAGTGTCTGATTGCCATTGGAACCTAAAACTTCCTAGGGAAACTGATTCATGAACAAAGTGCGGCGAACCGCTTCAGAAAATTAAACACGGTTCAGCTGGTTTACTATTTGAACCAAATTTTTGTATTGCACACTCCATGAATATGAATACCACCCAATCGGGGTGCACTACAAATTATGTACGAGCAA
>JASANE010011937.1:0-16995 GCA_030248225.1 Trileptium ribeirensis
ATGTTCACATGAAAACTATGAGCTCACACAATGGTCACTGTGATTACCACTAGAGTGATTATACAGCGTTTGTTACAGACGTAATACGTGAGTATTTATACAGTTTGGTGCTATGTAATTTTTGTACAATCCATGGGTTTCCTTTTCAACTTTTAGATTTCTGTAAAATATTCCAGTAAAGAAAATACACAGCTCTTCAGAAGTTTGATGACTCTCGGCGAAACATTTCAATTATTATAAGTGAATCGATATTCCGTTGCGAAATAACTATTCTAAATTTCTTTTAAGATTATTATGTATACAAAATAACTACTTGGAGTATCTAAAAATGTTTGTACCACAATTATTTTACGACACCGAAATCCTCCGAAAGTGACAATACGGTGCACATCCTGGAGATGCCACAAATAAATACAGAATAATTAAAAAAAATTCTTAATTGTAATTGTAATATATAGTTTGGCACCAGAATGTAAATTCATTCAATAATAACCACGTTTCGACAAACATCTATCCATCAACAGTACAGTAAAAAATTAAATCAAATTATCAATTACCTCTTTCAAAATCAGACCCGCTTTCGATATGTCGTTGTATCTCGCTGAAATAAACATGAATACAACACTACCGAATCATTTGAGCTATTATTTCAAATATTCATGATAATATATTATATAACTACCCAGGTTGCCGATATTCTTCTGACAAAAGGGGAGGGCTCTTACGGACGAGTCGGAACCCGACTTCGTGATGAGAAAAGCAGACAAACGAGGGCAATATTTTATAAACGATGTCATAATATAACGTCATATATTCCATAGAATATCCGCAGCCGTAATTGGAAATTTAAAACGGTACCGAAGCCTGGTCTTATTATTTTATAGCGATAAGTATAGCTGTAAATAGTGTGCTGCAATTGACATTATTTACACTGCAGGGTTGGGACAAACGGGTGGAATGGATCCATGCGACCCAAAATACACGAAAATGATATCATCTCCGCAACTGCTCGAAATTTATGTGTGTTGTGGTTTCATTTTTGTAGATCAATTCATCGTGTAGCTGCAAACAGATGAGCTCTTAAATTTGAGGGGTCCTCCGGGAAAAAAGGGCCCCCATGGTTCATCACCCCCTGACAAAAATTTTTGCTTCCACCGGTATAAACACCCCCAGTTACCATTAAAATTGACCCAAAAATTTTCTAAAAGCCTACTTTGATTGTCAAAATTAGCAAAAAACATAGCTTTACCCTCCATCGGCTCGATGAGTCTCAAATTCGAAGAAATTACAAGAAAATAATTTAAATTTTTCAGGAAATGGTTAACATGAAAATCCAAACTTAAAAACTGCAATGCAACAATCAAATTCTTGTTTCATCAACCTACGTTTAATTCAGTCTCGCCTGAAGTTCCGCCATTTTTTTCAGCGAATGCGGATACCTCAGATTATGCAGCTTTATGCGTGGCCTCAAATTCTTCCAGCTCATCCAATATTCGCTTCCGCTCTTTTTTGATAATGGCGGCTTTCTTCACAGCATCAGAATTTTTTGCACTTTTAGTGTCAAACCGATCATTTTCCGTGAAAAAAAAATTGAAAAAGACGCGCATTTTTCCAGGAAACTTTTGCAAAAAACTCCATGAAATGTCGAGGCTGCGGATTCAAAGAGGAATATCAAATGCCACGAAACGGACACCCACTTCATTATAAGCGTTATAACAGGGTTTGGCATAACTGTCGGCATTGGCATGGTGTAAATAGTGTAAGCACACTTGCAGACCTTTTCGCCCTGCTACGTACATAACTTATGTGCTCAACACCAATACTGAAGTTTACATGCTTCAATGTGATGTTTTCTAAGAATACCTACGACGTGTTTCTTTCTATATTGTCTTTTCCCAATTATTCGATAGAAAAGCGGTAAAGCCCAACACGTTTGTGTCAGGTCGGTAAAAAACTGCAAACGGCAGTTTCAAATGTGTGTTCATTGGCTTAATAAAAATATAGGTGTAGGCTCACTTTTCGGCGAATAATCAGAACTGTAACGTAAAAACAGAATTAGAACCTGGTCTACATAAACAACAAACGAAGGAAGAAATATAGCAGTGAATAAATAAATTTATCAATTCCGATTGTGTTTGCCAATTAGACGGTGTTTCGTCAATTTCGCCGTAAATTTTTTGCTATTTTGGTGAAATTGGCAAAGTTTCTCTCGCGCTTTGAGGTCGAGGATAGGCTGCGCAGCCTCAAGTAAGGTAATTAGGGGCACGACCTTTAAAGGGGTACGGACACCTATGAGAACATGTATTATGATTGAGTATATATATAACATTGCTTTCCCAATTATTGCCAGAAGCACCGCAGGAACCATAGTGCACAGATAGTAACACAGAATAGACGTATTTATTTGTGTTTATGAACAGTGTCTATATGAGAATGTGTTCTTAATTTGGGATAATGAGGTTTTAAGTTAAAGTTTTGGATCCTTGCTGAGTTTCTTTCCCAAAGCATCGACCCTGTATAGTCCATGTGCTGAAAATCTAGACCACGGTTCACAAGCTCCACTATGAGATTGCAGAAGGAGATCTGAGATATCTGCTGGCAATATTCTCTTTCCCTAGCCACTCATTATAAAAACAGTGAAAACACTAGATTGAAGTATTACCCGTAATGACTATACTACCTATTTTGACCGAGTGGAGAGCCCAGCACTTCAGAAATTTTGTGACGTTAGACGTCTTTCCTCCATTGGCAATATTGGAACGACGGAAGCTCCGAGGTTTAGCCGGGTCCAAATTTGTAGGAAGGGCCCGTAGGGAGTCGTACCATTCTCCGACATCCGGTCTCGGCGAAACCAATTAAAAGGGCCGCAAGTTTTAACACCGAAAAATTCTCCATTTTATGCAATCGCATTATTTTTTGCATAATGTATATTTAGTACTGGAGTGCGCACGATAGAATACATATATAATGGCATAACGGAGATTTACAAGCTACAATGCACGATATATATAACCAAATCAAGTCACAAAAATATGTGAGTTTAAAAATAAGTGCCTGAAAAACCGGTGAGTAAAAAATCTGGGGAAGTGGACAAAATCTATAAGGTCGGTGTACAAGTCTACGAAGTCGGCCCTGACGTTAGCAGCGCCCCGTGTATAAACAATCCTCACAATATTTAGCAAAGAACTGTCAATATGAATGTATTCGTCCTGTATAAATACAGTTTTACACTTTTTAATGCACATCTTCTTGTATCTTGAAAAATGTATTTTATAATACACTTCAATGACATATTTATGTACCGAAGGCAAAAAACGCTACAGCACTGCGATCTTGTACCACGACGACAACACAGCACCAAAACTGATTATATTTATAACTTGAAACAGACAGCTAAAGTCTGAGATATCAACAGCCTCCCAACAAGGGTGGAGATTCCAGAACTTTGGGCCCATGTTCATTTTCGGGCGAAATTTCTTATTCGAAGAACAACTTTTGTTCTATACCCTATATATATTTCAATATTGTCAGATAAATACGTGTAACCGTGCATAATAGTTTCAGGCTATACTGGCCTGTCCGCAGTGGGGGGACCCCCCACTTTCCAACCCCCCATGAGATTTTCGCCATGTCCGTCCACCATGTTCAACTAATTCCAAAAATTTTTGCCTGAAAATTTATGTTTTTGTTTGCAAATTGTTTTTTAAACATTAATTGCCACTATTTATAGTGCTTAAATATCGTTTGCTTGAAAATACATTCACGGTAGTAAAAATGCATGATAATATGAAAATATTTGTATTTTTAAGCAAAATTTATCCCCCCCACTTTCAATTTCCACCCAAGAATGAACATGGAAGCCCCGCGAAGTCCCCCTCACTTTTCGGAGGGCTGTAAACAGGCTAGCTATAAAATAGTGTTTTAGCATTAGACATAGTAGTTTTATACAAAAACAATGAATAGAATGTAGGAACATTTTATAGATCATAAATTTAGTTGAACATAGGGTTTCGGACATGCAGGGAGGATCATCATTGGGGATTCGAAATGTGGAGGAACCTGCCTTGAGGAAGTATATCGCAGCGGCATGTTCTCTTTTCTCTCTCATTAAAATAAATCATTTACCAATGTACGCAGAACTTGAGCTTCAGTGACCAATAAGTAAAGGATATGTACACATTAACTTCTATACACTTAGATAAAAACAAATCAGCTTACCTTTGAGCCAAGACTGCATGAAGTAATCGTCGTTCAAATACGGCCTCAGAGAAATTTGGCCACGAAATTGCCGTTTGAACTAAAGTATAAAATTTCAAATCACTCTGTCTTTTCCAAATAGTATCCAAGCACCAAGCTGTATCCACTCTTCCAAGCTATATCCACATCTCAAATATACAACGTTCATGCCCTTAGTAAATTTTGGCCTCCCCAACTCAACTCGTATAAATAAAAAATTCGTTTGCTAATTGGCTAAAAATATGACAATTTCTCCATGTTTTAAGTAAAAATATCTAAATTGTTTCCAGCGGGGCTAAAATCGATAAAATTGCGCTTTTTTAGACATGGAGATAAATACGATACGACACGTTTTTGATGGCTAGAGAACTTTACGGTCGCTCACTTCAACTGATGAACATCCGGAATCGCTGTATATAAGTATTTTCAGCTCCTTAGGTACTAACTGTGGGACTTCTCTGCAGCTTATGCGCCCGGTATAATTTGCTATTTTACGTTGAAACTAAATACAGCCCAAAAAAATTTAGTTCTAACTATATATACAATAGACTAAAACTAAAATTAAGCTAGAATTCAATGTTGGATAACAAAAGCTGAAACAGCTTTCGACAGGATAAATAGATACACTGTTTCGGCTTCGAATATTTGAAATAATTTAATTGCAGCTTATTATGTGTTTACTCGCATATTTAGAGAGAAAGTAAGTAGCTCGAGGTTTTAAAATATAATAAAGTTGTTATCGGTTCGATACAACGAAAGTTTTGATCAGATAAATATATAATCTGTGTTTCCCAATTATGAAAGGATTATTTTAACTTCACTTCTTGTCCCACTGTTGTGTATTACTTGGTGTTTATGCAGCCAATATAGTGTTATATAGGTTTGCACTAGAGGCGGTGCGGTGCTGCTGTAGTTATCGCCCGTTCAACAAACAAGCTTTTACCTTACTTTGATAGTATTATCTTATTAGGCGATGTTAGCGACCTCTTTCAACTAATAATTATAATAATAACAACAACAATTTTGTAATATATAATCATATAACAAATTGTGAACAAATTCTTTTAAAGACTTTTACATGGTAATAATTATCGATTGTGTATGTGTGGTATGTGTGTGCTGTGTAATATTTGAAACAAGCTTGTATCGACAAGATAACACACACAGACATAGGGGCGAGCCTTACCAAAGCTCATCGAGACAAGAGATTGTTGATATTAAAAGAGTTCAACTTTTACGAACTAAACTACAACTGCGTTTGTCCTGTTTGAAGATTATTAATTCAAAATTTTATGCTAATCTGCAAAGTGCTTTTGATAATGATGATCATGATGATGATGATGATAATAATGTTTATGTACACGGTTAATAGACACACCGGCGGCTACAGGGTTAGTCAGCTACTACTAGAGTAGTACTAGTGTGCACCAATGAGAGGTAGATATTTGTATAGTTTTATTCATGTGCATGTTTGTGTGCGCTATACACATTATAGGATTGTTGTTATGTATTTGTCTATGTGTATGAGTTAATGTTGTTGTTGTTGTTGTTATAATTATTAGTTGAAAGAGGTCGCTAACATCGCCTAATAAGATAATACTATCAAAGTAAGGTAAAAGCTTGTTTGTTGAACGGGCGATAACTACAGCAGCACCGCACCGCCTCTAGTGCAAACCTATATAACACTATATTGGCTGCATAAACACCAAGTAATACACAACAGTGGGACAAGAAGTGAAGTTAAAATAATCCTTTCATAATTGGGAAACACAGATTATATATTTATCTGATCAAAACTTTCGTTGTATCGAACCGATAACAACTTTATTATATTTTAAAACCTCGAGCTACTTACTTTCTCTCTAAATATGCGAGTAAACACATAATAAGCTGCAATTAAATTATTTCAAATATTCGAAGCCGAAACAGTGTATCTATTTATCCTGTCGAAAGCTGTTTCAGCTTTTGTTATCCAACATTGAATTCTAGCTTAATTTTAGTTTTAGTTTATTGTATATATAGTTAGAACTAAATTTTTTTGGAACACATGTTTTCGTTTATTTTATCAACTCTGCTTAGATTTGATATTCCAACTTTAAATCCTTGCTTAATATTAATTTTGCTACAGTATATATTACCCACAATCGTACTGACGCATTTAACGTTATGTTATGATAATGGCCGATTTTCCGGTGGCACCCCAAGAATGTCAGAGTGCAATCATTGGCGGCTACCACTACTGCACAAATCTGATTAACTGTTGACATGTTACTAACTGACTTATGACTTAATTGAATTGAGTTATTGGCGTTACCATCACCGTGGAGCTTCGCTGCCTATACCGCTGCATGTAGTGTCATACTACGATTGCTGGTCCCCCACCAATTCATTACAGATGCTGTGAGAACTCAGCTGTCAGTTTACTGTTCCGAACGTATCATTTAGGAAATCCTTGGCTTTTTCACAATGTTTGCCCACAGCTTTTTAGGGTATCTCATTATTCTTCCAAATTAGCGCTTTTCTTCGGCCTTCGGTGCACCCACCCCTCCTGCGACCTGCTGACTCCGCTCTGGCAGGCCGGAGGCCTCACTTCCTCCCCTAACGCCGCCTGACTGACCTCCTTTATGCCGAAGTCCTGCACTCCACGGAACCAGCTATCCCCTTGGGACCAAGAGCATGTATGAGCTTAACCGTAAGATCGATTTGTTTATGACCTGACTACCGCATCAGGTATCTTGTTTGAAAAATAAAAAATGCTTATCTCCATAAATTGCGACGTTTGTTTGTTTTTATTATTAGAAATAATTTAAAAATTCAATAAATAAGAAAAATAACTATTTTTATGTATTCCAAAGAAGCTCAAATGCTCTCAGAATCGAATGAAATACTTCGGCACGAGCACACATTTTCGCCTTGTGTCTTTTAATCGTATACAGAAATACTGTGCCAACGGTGCCCTAAGTAATTATTTTCTTAGGTTGTGGATTAAAACGTAGATTCATTCTCAAAGTTACCCATACACATTTATCTTTAAAAGTCGTAAAAACAGATTATCAAGATTCCTTATCATCCAGCCTCGATGAACACTAAACGACGCTCTGACGTCGCATAAGGCCATTGATACGTAAACCGACTCAGCCTTGTATAATTGTTTAAATCTGCTATGAATAAAGTTATTACAAATATCTATATCCACGAGCTAGATTATGAAAACCCTCATCCTTTTTCAAAAGCGGTACATCTCGTTAGCTGTTTTAGGATTATTCTTAAAAAAGGGATTTGTAAATTTGATCCATGAAGGTGTGTAAACTGTATCATGCAGTTGGTACAAATATAATTACGAAATAAATTTTTTACAGCGAAAAAAATTTTAACCTCGTTGAAAAGCATAAAAACGATAAATATCTAAAACATACCATTTTGTTTTTATGAGTCCGGTCAGTAATGTCTGGACTCGGCGGTTGTTGGTGATACCCTTGTTGTAACACCAAAGGCTTGTTGCTGAGATTCAATACGCCATCGGGGCACACAGGCGTTTCCACGCTTTTCGATGGAACTGCCGTTGACAGTTGTTGCTGTGCCTGTTGTGGTCGATGCTGCGATGATACAGCTTGAGCAATCAAGGGATTTGAAATCGAACGGACTGTACTACAGAAGGGAATGACTGCGGTGGTGGAATTATTGTTTGACCAGGACAAGCGCAAACGTGGGTGTTGAAATTGGTGGCACCATGAAAGTCGTTGCCGATCGTAGTAGTAATTTTGACCTTGGAAACGGTGAACATACCCACCACCCAAGTGCTGGCTGGACAAACATAGGGGTCGCTTACAACCAACAATAGCTGGAGAAGAAGGCCGATGGTGACTTTCAACGGCAGCGAAGGCGGACATAGGTCGTGGATTAGCCGGATAAATTAGTGATAATGGAGTTTGGCCATCAGTGCTGTTAGCTTCTTGGGTATATTGATATTGCTTATTAATAGGTCCAATGGGACCACTACTGCCAGAGTAATAAAAACGGCCAGAGGCACTATTTTGTTGACAAAATGGTACTGTGTCGCTGTTGCTAGTAATGCTTGTGTTACTGATGTTTAACGGAAGCGTAGTCACGGCGCATGACGAAAAACGATCGTTGTAACCACTAATTTTGCGCGAAATGGTGGCAGGAAAAGAAAGGTTAACAGGATATGTCGTTCCTACACACGTAGAAGGCGCGGTACTGCAGCATACAGTGGGTTGAAATGATACCAGTTGTGCATATGTAGGTGTCATACCTTCGGCGCAAGAAGATTGAGTTGCAGCCAAGTTGCTTCTTCCAGTGGTTTGCTGCACACAGTCAGACGAAGTGATGTCGAAGTGTTGGTCAAACCCGCCTATGCACTGCGGTTGCACTAGTTGACTTGAGGCACCATAGTGGTCGGGATAAGCAATAGTACAATGAGATGTATTCACATAACCACACTCGTCTGATGTAGAATGCTGTTGCGGTGGTGGAAAGCGAAAATGGCTACGAGACATGCTGAATTGATCCACAACAGCTCCCTGGGCTCTTGCTTCTGGCGGTAAACATCCATTCGTGGCGGCGCAGTCAGCGTCGTATGACAATGCTGATGATGGACCACTACCAGTTCCAAAGCTTATTGGTTCAGAATGGCCTGACTCGGTCGGTGAGTTATGATGCTGATTAGCTGGAACAATGTCTAATAGCTGCCGGTTTAAATGTGTGTTGCCAAATAATAACTGATTACGCATCGATGCAGTAGCTGTAGGATAGAGGGTATCATCGCTATACGCTGCTGTGTTAACGCCAGATCCACACCCCGCGGGTTGACAATTAACAACATCATTACTTTGTGTAACAAGTTCGAGATGTGAACATCGAGTCAGATGTGCTCGCAATTGCAATACGTCTCCGCCAGTCTTAGGCGGAACGAATGATGTTTTAGGGCAGGAGCTATATGTTCCACTCATATCAAGTTACACTCATAACGTTCGTCTAAGCCACTTATCCAGCTAATACAATAACGGGGAATGAGGTATGAACATAGATAAAAGTTTATTTTACTATTTAGTTTAAAACTTAATTTGCCCGAAACAAAACAGGTAGTAGAAATCCGAAACGCCAATGACGAGTTATTTATTAACAAGGCAAGTTTATTACTTATATATATGGATTTCCTGAAACAGAAAGAATATAATAAAAAACATGAACACCAAATATAATACAGAAGCTGCTTAACGGCACCGTTTCGACCACCTGTAACACTGCTGCTAAATGAATAGCGCTTACGAGAGATGAAGATTGGATATTTACGGCCATATTATTTTCATCAGTCCAAGATAAAAGTATAAGCGGTCGACACAAGGTAGATAGAAATATCTAGATTAGTTAGACGATTGCTTTGTTTGTAGTGGCACGGCACTTAGCATTCTACACGACACTCGAAAAGCTATATAATTTTCGACCTCGACCGATAGCCATCTACAGTTTAACCCTTTCATGTCCGAATTAATTTACCTATAGCGCAATGTTTGCCAGACTCAAGCCAGCGGAAGTGTTTCGAAGCGGCGTTATGTTACTGAAAGCTGCATACGCGAATTTCTATTTCTAAGCTATTAGGGAATAGTTGCTCAGCTCTGTAAGGCGCGTTGAAAAGCCAGCGAATGACAACGCACATGCATACATACAAGATGCTGTAAACTTAGGGTAAACTTTGCTCAACGCTTCATAATGGTACGCTGGGTCCATTTTTCACCCATTGGGCATGTATAAGGCAAAAACCATCAGCGTATATAATTTTCTTAAATTAATTCTCAGCAGCTCGCTGCCTTTCTCGTCAAATATTAACCCATCGTAAGCATTTTCAATACGTAAGTCCGTCAACTAATTTAGGAACAGCCGAGGCGCAAATCCATGACATCTTTGTAAAATGTAAAATAGCTGCAAATCGTCATAATTTAACGATATTTGCTAGCGCATCAATACCATAACAAAATACGAGAACATTCAAAAGCACGTGAAATCATATATCATTAGACACTAAAGTTAAAATTTCTGCAAAATGTATAAATATTATTAAAATTTAGAAAACAATGTTTGTCTAAGCTTGAAATTAGCAAGTACTTACTTAATATCAGCTTGGCAAGCCTTTATTTTAACAACTGCCTTATTTATACAAAATTAACATATTTAAAACGAACAATTGAACTTAAAAACAAACTTTACTTTTTGATATATACATCGTACGAGGCGATATATTATAAGCTTTTGTATGAAGAAGGGCACAACAACAAACGTTGTAAGAGGTAGAAATTATCGATAAGAATGTTGTGCCACGCCGTAAAGTCTACTGATACTCCAAGGGTTCAACTTATATTCTAATACCTCGACCGATATGAAAATTCAACTTCAGCCGCCACACAGCATTTTACTCGCATGTAAAACTCAAGCATGCAGTGCAACATATACTTACCCGCCAGACAAGCGTTATGACCAAACTGGACTAAGCTTTTGTATGAAGAAGGGCACAACAACAAACGTTGTAAGAGGTAGAAATTATCGACACGAATGTTGTGCCATGCCTTAACGTCTACTGATACTCCAAGGGTTCAACTTATATTCTAATACCTCGACCGATATGAAAATTCAACTTCAGCCGCCACACAGCATTTTACTCGCATGTAAAACCCAAGCATGCAGTGCAACATATATATACTTACCCGCCAGACAAGCGTTATGTCCAAACTGGACTAAGCTTTTGTATGAAGAAGGGCACAACAACAAACGTTGTAAGAGGTAGAAATTATCGATACGAATGTTGTGCCATGCCTTAACGTCTACTGATACTCCAAGGGTTCAACTTATATTCTAATACCTCGACCGATATGAAAATTCAACTTCAGCCGCCACACAGCATTTTACTCGCATGTAAAACTCAAGCCTGCAGTGCAACATATACTTACCCGCCAGACAAGCGTTATGTCCAAACTGGACTAAGCTTTTGTATGAAGAAGGGCACAACAACAAACGTTGTAAGAGGTAGAAATTACCGATACGAATGTTGTGCCACGCCGTAAAGTCTACTGATACTCCAAGGGTTCAACTTATATTCTAATACCTCGACCAATATGAAATTTCAACTTCAGCCGCCACACAGCATTTTACTCGCATGTAAAACTCAAGCCTGCAGTGCAACATATACTTACCCGCCAGACAAGCGTTATGTCCAAACTGGACTAAGCTTTTGTATGAAGAAGGGCACAACAACAAACGTTGTAAGAGGTAGAAATTATCGACACGAATGTTGTGCCATGCCTTAACGTCTACTGATACTCCAAGGGTTCAACTTATATTCTAATACCTCGACCGATATGAAAATTCAACTTCAGCCGCCACACAGCATTTTACTCGCATGTAAAACTCAAGCCTGCAGTGCAACATATACTTACCCGCCAGACAAGCGTTATGTCCAAACTGGACTAAGCTTTTGTATGAAGAAGGGCACAACAACAAACGTTGTAAGAGGTAGAAATTATCGACACGAATGTTGTGCCATGCCTTAACGTCTACTGATACTCCAAGGGTTCAACTTATATTCTAATACCTCGACCAATATGAAATTTCAACTTCAGCCGCCACACAGCATTTTACTCGCATGTAAAACTCAAGCCTGCAGTGCAACATATACTTACCCGCCAGACAAGCGTTATGTCCAAACTGGACTAAGCTTTTGTATGAAGAAGGGCACAACAACAAACGTTGTAAGAGGTAGAAATTATCGATACGAATGTTGTGCCATGCCTTAACGTCTACTGATACTCCAAGGGTTCAACTTATATTCTAATACCTCGACCAATATGAAATTTCAACTTCAGCCGCCACACAGCATTTTACTCGCATGTAAAACTCAAGCCTGCAGTGCAACATATACTTACCCGCCAGACAAGCGTTATGTCCAAACTGGACTAAGCTTTTGTATGAAGAAGGGCACAACAACAAACGTTGTAAGAGGTAGAAATTATCGACACGAATGTTGTGCCATGCCTTAACGTCTACTGATACTCCAAGGGTTCAACTTATATTCTAATACCTCGACCAATATGAAATTTCAACTTCAGCCGCCACACAGCATTTTACTCGCACGTAAAACTCAAGCCTGCAGTGCAACATATACTTACCCGCCAGACAAGCGTTATGTCCAAACTGGACTAAGCTTTTGTATGAAGAAGGGCACAACAACAAACGTTGTAAGAGGTAGAAATTATCGACACGAATGTTGTGCCATGCCTTAACGTCTACTGATACTCCAAGGGTTCAACTTATATTCTAATACCTCGACCAATATGAAATTTCAACTTCAGCCGCCACACAGCATTTTACTCGCATGTAAAACTCAAGCCTGCAGTGCAACATATACTTACCCGCCAGACAAGCGTCATGTCCAAACTGGAATAAGCTTGCGCGTCCTTTTTAGGTTTGGTTCTTTTCGATTTATGAATGTTGGAATTTCTATAATATGGAGCTTGTGTTATCTCGTTTCAACTGTTACCCGTTTACATTTTGTTGGAATTGCGTTTGTTACCAGGAATAAGTTTCAATGAGCCTGCGCCATGACCTATAAACATTACCTACCGACCACCAGCACTACATACTTCTGCTTATTGTCTCTTTGAGAACAGGGACAAATCTTACATCTATATATGCCTTTTCACGGCTAAAGGTAGCGTAATTTAAACGTTATCAACTATAACTTTGAGAATTGAAACACTAATCTGAATGAAATTTACCCGCGAACGTGTGTCATAAAATACGAAAACATAGATAGATTTACGACAGATTTGATGCATATAGCCAACTATTATATCAGAGATCATTATAAAAAATACCCTATAAACTAACATTCATATTTGCACAAATATTTGGAGTGAATTGGCCATCGAGACTATTTTCAGGCAAAAATATCTAAATATTGCACCGAACACAGGTCTGTGCTTTAAATATTTGTACCTAGTATTTTCCGTACTAAATTTTTGGGCTTCATGTTTATCCGTTTGAAATTTGTAAACGCAAAATTTAACACGGAAAAAACAAATTGTGTGGAAATCTATGCAACCGTACACGCCATTGTGAGAATCGTTCGATTCTTTTAAAGCATTTGTATCGTTTTAAGCAAAAATTGTAGCAAATTTTGTACACACGATTTTTTTACATTTCCACTAATGCAAGGTATAGAAAGTTCCAACTGTTTGAGTTATTGCTACGCGAAGTACGACTGTTGGTGCTTTGTTTGCTTTATGGGTTACCAAATACACTTTTTGAGATTAATATTTTTTGACAATGGAACTTTCCTCACTCAGCTCCAAAAATACCTTTTTCTGCAGGTGTAGCCCTTCGCCATAAATGAACGTAACAAAACTGCATTTAAGAGCATTCTCTTGCCAATGCGGTAAACAGAACCACCACAGAATGATTGTAAGATATTGAGCTAAATTTCACAATTATTCAAATTTTATGGTTCTCAACTGGTTACGTTTATTGCTCCAGGAACAGATGTCAGATTATTCTAAAGAAAGATGAAGTGACAAAATTCACTCAAATTAATCTGGTTATCGTGTACACTAAACAAGATTACTAAATGCTGAGTCGAGATTTTTACACATTTATAGGCGGCGGACTTTCGCGTTATGTAAAAAAGTTGCATGTCTATAAATTATTTGCCGGGCCCCTCGGCTTTTGAAAACCTTCCGATGCTATGTATAGCCTCCTTTTGTGATCACGGAAGAAATAAGAAATACAGAATGACCAAGTCAAATTATGTTATCTGAATATATATCGGCGTTATGGTCTAATCCTAAATACATAATTTCTTAATGAGCAAACTTAGATTACTTTCCATTGCAAATAATGTGTGAAGCACTATTTCAAAACCCGTGTAATATATATAGCAACAATATATAATAATTATATATATAATTATTCAATATATTAGTAGTATTATTAAATTCAAACATCGAGGTGAAATAAAATTCTAAACTAAAATTAGTTTCGTTAAATTTCCGCCTTTAAATAATTATAGGTACTGCTCATTAAATTTGAGATTTTTTATCAAACATTGTTGCGCAGTCTAATGTCAGAGTTGCCTCAGTGTAACAATTTATGTGTTATTGGTATTGTGCTTTTACGGCCATTACATTTCTGATTTCTAATAAGCTTAAATTTTGTTCAAATAAAATTTAAGCTTATTCAAAAATCAGAAATGTAATGGCCGTAAAATACAATACCAATAATTAATAGGTTGTTACACTGAGGCAACTCTAAACTAACTACACAAATATTTGAATAAAAAAAATCTCAAATTTAATGAGCAGTATAGGTTTAGAGGCGGAAACTTAACGAAACTAATTTTAGTTTAGAATTTTATTTCCACCTCAATGTATTAATAATAGTTATGAAATATATTGAATAATTATATATATATAATTATTATATATTGTTGCTATATATATTACACAGTAAAAATAGTGCTCCACACATATTTGCAAATGGAAAGTTAAGTTTTGCTCAGTTAAAAATTATGTATTAGGATTAGAGCCTAAACACAATATGTTGGGTGGTAATTAACTTGGTCATTTCTATTTTCTATTTTCTTCGTGGAAGGATATACGTGGCGTCGGAAGGTTTTCAAAAGCCGAGGCCGCGGGACCCAATTTATGAGAACATGCGAGCTTTTACATAACGCGAAGGCTCCGCCGCCTATGAGATGTCTGAGAGAGTCTCAACCAGCGTTTAGTACTGTTTCCGTGTACACGATAACCAGATTAATTTTGAGTGAATTTTGTCACTTCATCTTTCTTAGAATAATATGTCAAGTATTATTGGAGCAATAAGAACGTAACCAATTGAGACCCATAAAATTTGAATAATTGTGAAATTTAGCTATATCTTACAATAGTTCTGTGGTGGTTTATTTTTTTACGGTAATTGGCAAGGATATGTACTTTAAATGAGTTTGTACATTTAATTTTATGGCGAAGGGTTACACCTAGAAAAAGGTATTTTTAAAACATAAGGAGAAAGTTCCATTGTCAAAAAATATTAATCTCAAAAAGTGTATTTGGTAAGGGTTACAGAAGCACCAACAGTCGTACTTCGGCGTGGGGCGTCGAACAGTTGGAGACTTTTTCTATACCTTGCATTGGAAATGTAAAAAAATCGTGTGTCAAAATTTGCTACAATTTTTGCTTAAAACGATACAAATGCTTAAAAGAATCGAACGATTACTAAGCACAATGGCGGTGTACGGTTACAGTAAGATTTCCACACAATTTGTTTTTTCCGTGTTAAATTTTGCGTTTACAAATTTCAAACGGATAAGCCCAAAAATTTGATTCGGAAAATACTTGGTACAAATATTTAAAGCACAGACTTATATTTTCAGTGCAATATTTAGAATATTTTGTCTGAAAAGTGGGAAAAATGCACAATTCACTCCAAAATGTTGTGCCGAATTGAATGTTCATTTTTATAGGGTATTTTTTATAATGATCTATCATAATAGTTGGCTATATGCATCAAATATACGCATTAAATCTATCTCTATGTTTTTCATATTTATGACACACGTTCGCGGGTAAATTACGGTAATTCGGTAATTGTTTCAATTCTCAAAGTTAGTTGATAACGTTTAAATTGGCGCTACTTTAAGTTGAAAAGGCATATATGGATGTAAGATTTGTCCCTGTTCTCGAAATTTATAGTGTAGTGCTGGTAAGTACGGTAGTTTGATATTTATAGGTCATGGCGCAGGCTGAAATGAAAACTTATTACGGTAATAACAAACACAATTCCCAGAAACGGAAATGTAGAATGACAGGATCACATTGAAACCGTAACACAGAGCTCCTCTATCGAAATTCCAACATTCATCAATGGAGGGACCCAATATGGACGCGCGAGCCTATTCCCAGTTTTGGAACATGACGCTTGTATCGCGGCGTGGTGTGTGTTGCACTGCAGGCTAAGATTTTTTTACATGCGAGTGAATCCTGTGTGGTGGAAGTTGAAATTCATATTGGTCGAGGTATTAGATATAAGTTGAACCCCTTGGAGTATACAAGTAAACATTTAACTCGTGGCGCGCGCGTCCGTGCTCCCTACCCCTCTTTCAACATTTTTGTTGTTGTGCCCTTACCTCATACGAAAGCTTTATTGCAGTTTATTTAACGTTTGTCTGGCGGGGTAATTATATGTTGCACTGCAGGTTTGAGTTTTACGTGCGGGGGTGATTGCTCTGTGGCGGCTGAAGTTGAAATTTCATACCTCGTTCGGGGTACTAGAATAAGTTGAAATTTTTACTTTGTCAATTATGCAGTAAACGTAACCACGTGGCGCGACGGTTCGTGTCGATAATTTCTACCTCTTACAACGTTTGTTGTGCCCTTCTTGGTGCGATCCACTAACTTAACGTGTCTGGGCGGGGGTGATATAGCTATGTTGCACTGCAGGCTTAGATTTTACATCGAGTAAAATATATATATAGGTCAAAGTTGAAATTTCATATTGCGTCCGAAATTATTAAATATAAGTTGAACCCTTGGAGTATCAGTAGACGTAAGACTAATACACAACGTTCGTATAAATAATTCTACCTCTACAACGTTTTTTGTTGTTATACCCTTCTTAGAAGTCAAAAGCTTAATCCAGTTTTTGGAGCGTAATTTTTGTGGCGGGTAATATGTTGCACTAGGCTTGAGGTTTTAC
>JASANE010011938.1:0-11260 GCA_030248225.1 Trileptium ribeirensis
TATTGCTTCTATATGACTTAATGTGTTGTTATGTTGTATATTTAGCCTGGTATATCCAGTGCATAGTAAATACAAATGCCTGTATAATAGAGTTATTTTTCCCACTTATCATTTTATATGTTTGAAACTTCTTTTACATTTTTCTGTTGAGGGATGGTTTCCTGCTTTAGCGGTTATAGTCTTGCTATCATGCTGGGTAATCCATTCATGATATGCTTTGAATAGCTTTAAATGCATTTGTAATGATAAGTGATAAACTGACATAAAAGTGAGACATGATGTATAATTATAAAAATGGTGAACTATACCTAGTAAGCTGTAAAATTTTTGGGTTAACTGTAAAACACTCACTGTGCGAGATGAACAGTCTACTGAACTTTGCTTCCTTCTACTCGTAGTTGTTTTTCGCTTAGCAACATTCCAGGGTGGGGATGTACTGCCCTCTGTTTGTACAGATTGTTGACTACCTCACAACTATTCACTGTGCCATCTTGTATTGTTTGATGAACTTCTATTCAGGGGGCACTTTGGGTTAATAACTGAGAGGGTTTGGTAGTCATTATATAAACGTGGTGCAGTAATTGCTTAAATACAAGGGAGAGATTTACTTATGGAAGAAACATATCATCTGATAAAAAAAAAACAAAGTACATTTCTGTACTGAAAATGTAGCTATGTCTCACAAAATTTTAATAATAGTAACTTTATGAATATTTCTCACTGCAAGTTTTGTGTAGTCAGTCTGTTATTGATGATTTCTGTCACAATATTTTCATATTACAATGTACATAGAGACTCTAGGGTTAATTTTAGCATATGTGTTAATAATGTGTATTCGTGTTCCAGCATATAAGTGATTTTAGCTACAGAATTATGTTAGGCAAGTAACTACTTAATTATACACTCCTTCACACATGTTCTGAGTATGGAATACACTGTGCCATCAAAACTGTTTTACATATTTCAGCCTCCCAATTTATCAAAATAAATTGAGTTACAGGGTATTATATTGTAACTTTTGATATATAATCACCAAAATTATGTATATGTGCTCTCCAACCCATAGTGCTGTTTATCTTTGCTTTCACGTAATGTCTGCAAATGTCTTTTTTTCCATTTTATGTCATATTATATTTTGCAGGGATTAATACACACTGTATGTTATGTAGCTATGCAGTAAAGATATCAAATTGGTTTGTATTCTTTGTTTCTTCTTTCACATATTCTAGTTCAACAGGTGTGGGAAATGTTGGTATGCTCACAATATTTTTTATATATTTCTACCAAGTTTCATCTGGATGTTTTTTACTCTGGGCATGTGGCTTGAATTGGATTAGCTAGGTTTAAGTTTATTAAATATAGCACTATACTTAGCTGTAAGATGGAAACTGACACTGGGATACATTATATATATATAACGTTAGAGCCAAAACTGTATTTAATTGAAGTTGTAAATATATATAATCAAGAGAAGCTACACGTGCCTCTGTGCCACAGCCGCTTTGTCTTTTTTCACGTTTTTGTGCACTGTGTTAACCTATTCATAATACGCATTGATCTATCTATACGGTGTGAGAAGCAAAGCTGGACTACCAAATCGTTCGCCACGTTATAGCGGCGCGCCGGCAAACGTCTCAGCTTTCGTCCGAATCTCAACATTTAAGACAATACATATATGTTGTTACAGGTTAAAGCACCCCTCTTTCTAGGTAGTTTAGACGCAGCGGCATACCTCGACGTTTCTAACTGTACCACCTCCAATAATAGTTTCCACAAAACTACAGTAGCGGGCCTAGAGCATGTTTGTCTCCAGCGCACAAAATAGCATCACCACAGCGGGGCTATTGGAGGTGAGCACAAACTAACCCCACTTTTTTATAACTATACAAAAATTGTGTAAAAATTTTGCAAAACATTTTTGACAAATACAACTGCGCAAAATGTAGTTTCGCGATAAGGTGATATCTAGTTTGTATTGTTCTTTTAGAGACTTGACACACCCACAACAATTTTAACCGCATCCTACTCACTGGGCGACTCTCACTTTTTGTCTGAATGTACCTTATATTTTGTTATGTATGCCTATGTTGTTATACATATTCTGAAATACCAAAATATATTGTTACGGCAAGAAGCTTTGCGCAAATAACTATTCGGCATCTCGGTAGTCGGCAAACCGTAAACTTTCTGCAAACTACTACGTAACGATTTTTGTTTAAATAAATTTTTGTTCTACAGTGAACTACTGCCGCGACACATTTTCCATATACCATATCAAAAACTCAAACTCCTGAAATGTATTTTTATAATTTTTGTCCCGCATTTTCGTAGCCTAAACGATTTGTTTTTGTTGAAAACCGAAGCTAGAAACTTTTTGTGCAAAATTCAAAAGTGGAACGCTGAACTTTTGCACTTCATTCTTAAGAAAATAATGGTCACTTTATCGAGGCTGCCTTTGCACTCTTGCTACCTTATAAAGCCCGTCTCGGCAAGAAATTTTTATCGGCGCGACGTGTTTTATAAATATATAACGCTCCATAAAACTGAAAATATATATTTATTTTTAATTATAATATGTTTTTTATCATACAAAATCATTTTTTGATTATTTTTTGTTTGTGTGTTCAAAACGATATGCAAAAATTTGCAAATCACAAAATAATTTAAAATTTTCATACATGAAAAAGTTCATCATTGAAGAACTGTGAAAACTGACTCTCAGCGAAAGTACCAATTTGTTTCGACTCGAAGCCGCTTAATGATCTTCTAGACTTACAACCGTTATATATTTTCATTTAAGACATACACAAACAAATATTAACACACGTACAATCGTGGAGTCTTCGCAGAATTTCGATAGTACAGCACGGTCAAACGCACTTAGTGTTCTGGAACAAATGCAGGAGTTAGAGTTAATAGTAATTGCGCTTTTACTAAAATCAAGCCTCATTCAACATATGTTATTATAAGCAATAAGAAATTTTGCCGGTCTAGTAGTTTAACGGTGCGCAGTTAGGTATACAAGACTATTATATCTTTTAATTATTTATATTGACAATATTTACCGTGCTGTTAGACATAGTTGACTAATGTATGATCAGATCTCTAGCGGTTTCCACCGCGTGAGCATTCTGTTAGCCATTATTTTATTGTGTATGTCTTAAATGAAAATATATAACAGTATTAGTCTAGAAGATCATTAAGCGGCTTCGAGTCGAAACAAATTGGTACTTTTGTCGCTGAGGTAAGAGTCAGTTTTCACAGTTTACTTTCAATGATGAATATTTCCATGTCTGAAAATTTTCACTATTTTGTGATTGCCAACACATTGCATATAGTAGAATATACACAGAACAGAATCATCAAAAATCATTTATGATAGACATATTATAAAAATAAATATATATTTTCAGTTTTACAACGTGTTTACAACAAATAAAGTTATATCTTATAAAACACGTGCTAAATGGAAGCGCCGATGGTAAAGATTTTCTTGCAACGGGCTTTATAGCATAAGGTAGCCACCATAGCAACGCAAGGTGGCCTCGATGAATTGGTAATAAGTGCTATGCGGTGTGCCAAATCAGTCCGGCTTGGGTTTATGCATTCATTTTAAATGAATCAAAGTTCAGCGTTCACTTTTGAATTTTGCACAAAAATTTTGTAGCCTTTTCAGCAAAACAAAAACAATGGTTGACTTCGGAATCAGAACAAACTGTACGGTATGAAAATACATTCACGTAAGGAGTTTGAGTTTTTGATATGAATATGTATCTTCTTAATGAAATGTGTCACAGCAGTAGTTCACTAAAACGGATACCTTGAATCAAATCATTACATCATCAGTTACTTTTGCAGAAAGGACAAAATACAAGGTTACGCAAATAAGTAAATACGACTACTGCCGAGAGAAATCTCTGACACTTGCCCAAAATGCTATTGCGCAAACTATGCCGTAACGAGTGTGTTTTGGTATTATACAGAATATGTACTTTAGTATAACAACGTCCACGGTACGTAGAGCAAAATATTAAGGTACGTTCAGACAAAAGTCAAAATAAAGTCACCAGATAAATCCAGTAGTCAATGCAGTTCAAGTACTGTGTAGGATATGTAAATTATTTGCTCTAAAAGAACAATAAACTTGATATCACCTTATCGCGAAAAGTTTACATTTGGCCACAATTATATTTGTCTTCTGTTCGAACAAATCTTTGCGGGAAATCTACGCAAATGAACGAAATTTTAAAATATTTGTATCACCTTCTAAAAATGCAAGTTTCATTCGTGCTAAGCTGTCAATCCACTGCAGTAATGTTATTTCATAGCTCATACATCAACAAATCGTATACTACTAACCACTATTGTCACTTATGAAACTGTCTTGCACAGGAACGGCTGTGTTCCAAGATTGTACCCAGTTAGATATCTTCAGAAACATTCAAAAATTATATCCGCTACAACTTGTAAACGTTGTAAAAAAGATACTTTAACTATCAACGACTCTGATTAAGCAACATACATCTATGTCTTGCTTTTAAATGTGGTCGGACGAAGCTGAGACGTTTGCCGCACACCACTATAACGTGGCGAACGAACGGTCGTCAGCGACCGGATCTGAAAAACATTTCCTTATGACCACTATTGAATGAGTAGATCAAATAGTATTATGAAATAGGTTAATGCACAGTCACAAAAAACGTGAAAACAAAGTTACAGCATCACGGCTGTGGCACAAAGCTTTCAGATAATTTAGCTTCTTGATTATATTGTGTTACAACTCATAAATATGCACTTCACTTTAACGTTATATATATAATGTATGCCAGATGCGTGTTCGTTCCAGATCTTTACACTAGTGCATAATAATGGTACTACTGTGTTTAACAATTTAAACCTACACTCAATGCAAGTTTTTAATTCTCTTGTTGCAAGCCGCATGCCAATTTAAAAATATAGATGAAATTTAGGTAGAAATATATAAAAAATATTATAGTACATGCCGAGCGGTTCCGCCGCCAAATTGCTGTTAAAACTGGAGTTTAATATGTGAAAGAAGAAACAAAAAGATCAAAACCAAGAAACCATAATTTGATATCTTACTGCGTAGCTACGTAATAAATTTGCCACTGTATTAATCCCTGCAAAATATAATATAGACATGAATAAAAAATCGTTTGCACGGTCGGAGAACGGTCTTACGGAAAGCCGAAAATAGTAAACAGCACTATAAGAATTAAAAGCACATAGTACAATTAATTCATTATGGATCGAAATTTTGGTAAAGCTTGATAATTATATGTATATCGGAACCGATAGAGATGTGATCTATTCCTGGTTGAATTTGTTTAAACATTTGTGGAGTAGGAAGTTGAAATATGTAAAACAGTTGTTTCGTTTCCTGTTGCTTTTAAATAGCACAGTGTATTCGTGCTCGGGACATGTGTGAAGGAGTGTATCGCACACCTGAGTCGTACTTTTTCACGTAAAGGGTTTGGTTCTGTAGCTTCAAGTCGCTTCTATATGCTGGAACACGAATACACGTGTTGTATTGACGCATATGCTAAAATAACCCTGAGATTCTCTCATGCTACAGTAATTGTGATATGAAAATATTGTGATACAGAAATAATCAATAACAGTGATCGCCGGAAAAGTTTTCAGTAGACGAATTAGTGTCATAAAGTTACTATTATTAAAATTTTGTAGAACAGTATGACCCTCGTTCATTACAGATGTACTTTGTTTTTTATCAGACGATTTGGTTTTTTGCGATTTCTCATAGTAAATCTCCCCAGTTTGCTACTCACCGATATTCGCTACCCCCCTCCCCGCCACGTTTGTTTCTTGGTGTATCGACTACCAAACCAACGTTCTCAGAATTTTATTAACCCAAAGGTGCCCTGGAGAAATCGATTTCCATCAAACAACCATGCCGAGTGGTCGATACACATCAAATAATCTTGAGGTAGTCGACAATCTACCAAACAAACTTTAAAGGGCAGTGCATAGCCATCCTGGAAGAGAATGTTGCTAAGCCGAAAAACGACTACCGCATTGGAGGAAGCAAAGTTCGTGACTGTCACTATACTCGCACATGAGTGTTACAGTCATACAAAATTTTACCATGAACTCTTGGTATCATTCACCATTTATGATATACATCATGTAGCTTATGTCGCATTTTTATCGCTTTGTAGTACCAAATCGCGTTTAAAAACTATTCAAAGCATATAATCAAAATGATTTACCCACATGATAGCAACAAAACCTTAATATAACCGCTAAAACAGTCAGCACACGTTATAGACCATCCTCAACAGGAAAAATGCTAAAAACTGGAAGCTACTAGAATGAGAAGAGTATAATCAAAATAACTCTATTTCTACAGGGCCTGAATATTGTCTTATCCGTGCAAATAACTACCAGGGCTAAATATACGACATAACAACACCGTAGCCACAGCGGATTTTTGGTATGATAAATGTAGCAATAGGGGTTGTGTGAAAAACTAACATTAATGGGAATTTGAAAAGGGGTTTGAGAAACAACCATTGTGATTTTGTCATAATGACATTTACGAATAGGTTGGAAAATAAGGTTTGACTGATCGACCAAATTGGATTGCGTACGACAGATTTGGGGCTAAATTGCCTATGATGAAATGTGTGATTGATTATATTGAATTTTGACATACTTCACTTTGCAACGTAAAGATTATACGTAAATGATGACGCACGAACTTATTGACAAATGTAAAATTTACATGACTTAAGACTGTCAAGCATAGTAATTACGAAACAAATTGTCGGATCCTGAATAAGGGTGTACCCAGGCGGATATGAGCAGTATCGCCGGGGCGCGCAAGTGCTTCTGACAGCCTTTATTAGTCACGGGTTATCAGCCACACCTGATACTCCTGATTAGGTCCCATGCCCAGCAACTTATTGCTCTGAATATGCATAAGGGAACCATACAGATACTGAAAGTCCGTAAATTAATAAATTCTAATGATCCAAAGTGAATTTATAAAGCAGTTAAAAAGGTTTCAACTTTCCATAATGTTAGATTCAAAACACTAGATAACAGAAAAGTAAAAGCAATAGTGAACGACGAATCAAATTAATATTTTGACTGTGACAGTGTTTGGTATATATAAATACTAGGCGTGACTCTTTCGCTTATGCTGCTACCGTCGGCAGGATCAGCAACGACTCTGATTTCGTTGAGCTATATTTAATATTGCTACAGCCAGGCGGAGGTTACGATCTCACCATCGCGGAGAATGATGCGCATGCGGTGGTCTCCTTAAAAGAACTCAAAATTTTTAGCAACTCAAAATAACGTGTAAATGTGACTTAGTTTTGTTAACTGTAAATCGCGACGATAATGCTAGAATATTCATTCTAGCATTTACATAAATTTCTAACTACTCCTCAACAGCATCGTTAAAGCACAATAGCTCCGCATAATAGTTCAAAACTCTAATTTCAAACCTTAATGTGAGCTATGATACTCGTAAAAATAGGATTATATCTACGTATTTGTCGCGAGCCGATGTTGGGTTGCTGACACCATTCATGTTCAACGCTACTGTTTATAACCAAGCAACGTACTCTTCAGGCTTGTTCGTTTCAGGGTAAACGGTGTGACATTGACATTTTTAAGTAGTGTAGCTACTGTCATATTATGACATCGCGCCCTTAGGAATTTTTCCACATTAATCAGGATTTTGAATGGAAATGTAAATCACTGGTGTTCATCTATAACGCCATTGCCAAACTATAACTATGGAGTTCGTGATGGTTTAACGGCTAGATTCAGAAACATTATCGGTTTTTTTGTCAATATTCACAAGCTGCATTGTCAGCTATCTTAATAGCTGGCTTAAGTATAGGCTTAAGTTCCTTTATTCTCAGGCAGGCACAGTCATACAAACTCTGGCCCAAGTAACCCTGACAAATTCATATATAGTAAATTCGCTCGGAACGGATTACTTCATGGCTGGAGAGCATGCAAAACGAACAGAATGTGTGAATTATCAAATAACAGATACAACTCCCTATTTTTCACAGAGAACCAAATTTAGTTCTAAACTTACTTCATCTGTCTACCGAACTTCTTTAAACATATTTCCGGGAAATAATATCGTATCATGAACTGGTGTATTTTTAGGTTAGAAAGGATAACCTAATCGCTAATACATTTGCATGGTGGCTCAATTTTCGTATCTCTATCAGGATCCGCATTCTTGTCATATGTTTAGTCGAGACTAGATTTTTGAATTCTGGTGATTGGTTTTTCCCACAGATTTCCTTACAGCACCATGTGAATGCTTTAACGTATAGTGCGATACGATTGACGGATAACCTCGCACCTAGCTACAAACACTAAATCGACTAAGACTACAAAACCGAACATGTATGATTTTCATATTTCCTACAAATTAGACGTACACAGCTACGATGTGACTCCCTTCCCCTCCATATATCGATATTGCGGAGGCGAAGCAGAAACAATGATGAGCTCCGAGAGGGTTGAAGCAATGGGGGATGCTAGATCAAGTGTAATAATTTCTAAAATCATATATCTAAAAGGTAACAATACCAGTGCACTGCTTCCCGAAGCATTATCATTAATGTACTTTATAGATTTTAGTAAATAGTTGATTTTTAGTAAGCGGGACAGTCGCTTTTTCTGCTGCATTATGTGGTCAAAATAGTTATAGCACTAAGCCCAAATATACCGCCGCACTCACTTTGGCCAGTCGAACAAACACGCCTTAGTGTCCCATATATACAAGATTTTTCTAAGATTTAATAAATAAAATACAAAGAGATAAAACCAGAGAAATAAAAAATAACTAAGGACACGTGGTGAGAGATTTATTGATTTAAATATCATTACGCACTAGGTGTTAAAAAGTTGCCGATATAAACTTGTATTATCTTTATCAACGTGTCCGCCAGCGACAAATTTATTGTTAAAACCTGTGTCGCTAAGGTTTCTATGCTCAAACACGACTGTTCACTTAGCAGTGGTAACGAACATCCGATTATAAGCCTATTGGCATATACATTTTGATGCTACCAAGTTCATAAGGATGAAACTGGTTCTAACTATTACACGACACGGTTTCTCATTTGCACTATAAAAGACGATAGAATAAAAACTATTCTAATATATATGTAAAAATATCAGCACAAAGCTTAGCCTTTTAATATCTAACTTGAGACACAAAATATGGTACTAAAACGAAGTAACTACTATGTCACAAGTTATTTAGAGCAAGTAGAAATTTGCATCCTGAAATTTGTAGACACTGTAGTGCAGCTTACTCGTTCAAACCTGTGCTCTCGTACTCTCGATTGAACTCTTCACAACAGTGTGTAGGAATACGTATACGCACCGTAAGCCATGTTGCAGCAGATATAATTGTCTTCGTGCCTGCTTTTGCTTATTTCCACGAACTAACAGCTTAAAGTTGTTTTTTATTTCTATACTACATCGCATGTTATGTCCGGGAGTGAATCTTGCAAAGTCTAATACAAGCAATCTATCCATGCCGTATGCGGTAATTCATGCTCATGCTATGTTTGCGGTGAAAGTTATATCATTGTATGAGTCTCTGTCGCTGTCCATTATATGATGTCGTCAACACCGTAGCGTTTTGAATCGTGTTTTATGATGTCAAGCAATGCTACTGTAGACTACAGCATAAAATGTTTGAAAATGTTGAATCGCGTACACCGTGCTGCTGTAATGCACTACTATTATAATTTGCTAGAGTACAGTGCTATTGACACTGTCAGCAAAATACAATAATAGATTTAGACAACAAAACATGTTGAATAATAGTATCTCATACATTATCGGTTTTATTGTGTATACGACACTATGCTGTACACCACTGCATGGTGAGTTGCACGACGGCGTTACAAAACTTCCACACGTTGGAACCTTTAATCGCCGTTAGAGTAATCACCGTATAAGCTTTACACATTAAATTAACGTACCTATTCGACTCCAAAAGCGGCAACGTTCCACCGAAGGCAAACTAGTTTTTAACAGTAACAAGCCAGCTAAAATTTTAATAATGTGCACACATCGATGAACAGTAAAGTATATAATGTATTACAGTTTTCTTACCAACTAACCATAGCGTAGTGGTAACGTGGTATATTTATTTGAGCAGCTGTACGTATATATTGAATTATGAGCTTTATCAGAGAGCAATGTGTAACTTATATCACTTTATACTCTTAATACATATTTACTTTATAAGTTTGTATTTTTCGTGCCGTAACCATATGGGCTAATATCTGAACTTAATACTTTTACTGTTGATTCATATTCGCTTTATAAATGTTTATTTTAGCCGTACCCACATGAGATAGTGTTTAAGCTGCATACTTTATCCTCTTAATTCACATTCACTTTATAATTCTATATTTTTAGTGCCGTAGCCATATGGGATAATGGGTGAAATAAATATTTTACACTCTAAATTCATACTCGCTCTATAACTGTATATTCTTGGGGCCCTGCGTACATGGGATAGTGGTCAAACTGCATATTCTATACTCTTAATTCATATTAACTTTATAATTCTATATTTTTATTGCCATAAAAATACAGGATAGTGGCTAAACATAATATTTTAAACTCTTAATTTATATGCGCTTTATAAAATTTATTTTTATTTCCTTAACCATATGGGATAGTGACTGAATTTAATAGTTTATACTCTTAATTCATATTGGCTTTTAAGTGTCTTATTTTAAGTGACATAACCACATAAGAAATAATATCTAAGCTGCATACTTTTATCCTCTTGGTTCACATTCACTTTATAATTCTATATTTTTAGTGCCATAGCCATATGGGATAGTGGCTGAATTTAATTTTGTACACTCTTAACTCATTATCGCTTTATAACTGAATATTTTTTAGCACCGTGCGTACATGGGATGATGGTTGGACTTGCATATTCTATACTCTTTATTCATATTCGCCTTATAATTTCTTTTATTTGTAGCGTCGTAACCATAAGGGATAGTGGCTGAACTTGATATTTAAAACTTTAATATTATCTCTTTTTTAGTTTATTCTTAGTGACATAACCATATAAGGTTGAACTTAATACTTTGTACCTTTAAATCATATTCACTTTTAATTGTTTATTTTTAGTGCCGTCACCACATGAGATAGTGCTTGAGCTGCATACTTTATCCTCTTAGTTCACATTCACTTTATAATT
>JASANE010011939.1:0-50415 GCA_030248225.1 Trileptium ribeirensis
CAGCAATACGTTGTAGTGCTGCTGACCGTTGCGTATTGCTATATTGCCCAAATGCTAGCTCACAAGACACGAAGTTCCCAGCGGTGTTTGGCGTAAACACCTAGTTTGTATATAAAAACATTATTTGTAATTTGCGAACTTTTTCAGTAATGTGCACACGCCCGCTTGAACATTTTTAATAGGGCAGTAGTATCTATGGTATGAAGTTCGCGAGAAGTGTTATTTTCAATGCATGGAATCAAATTATGAGTGCGTATGTCAAAATTCAGCTAAATATGACATTGCTAGTATCTGACGTGAATTATTGTATATCACTTGTCACACAGAATTGATTCTTTCCTAATGTAATTTAATTAGCATGGTGCAAAATGTTGTCCAAAGAAAAAGTAATTATTTTCAAAATAGCCTATCTTTTTGGTGAGGCGTTTTGCCTACCTACTTGTTACGATATTGATTAGTTGTAGTGAATTATTACAGGAATTGGCGCTTCTGCAATCCGATTGCTGTGGTGGAGCGCTATCTACGCGGTGGAAAAACGAGGAAGAAGCCAAGTCAACCCTCTTTGGATAGATCGGCTTCGTCTGCATCCGGGTCAACACTTGGTTCCCTTGACGAGGTAGACCTTACGGAGGACGACGAAGATTCAGATTCTGCCGATGAAAATGAAGGTGAGTCCCCTATATTAAGTGTTCAGGGTTGAAAAACCTTAAAAGCTGACAAGTGCAGAAACTATAGATTTGAAATTACATGTTGTATATCACTAGTTAATAATATTTGATTTAGACACATACTTTTGAATTTGAGTTGAGTGTAGTAATCCTAAAAGTAAAGATCAATTCACTCCTGGCGCGATTTTCAGGGTCGCTACACTGGGTATTCAGGGTAAATGATTTACAGATAAATCTTTATATAAACTGTTTTTTAAAACTTGAGGATCTTAATGTGAAAAGTTAATACTTTTTATTGTCAATCTTTATGTTTGTCAGGTTATTGCACTGTTACGCTATATATATATATATATATATATATATATATATATATATATATACATGAGTTGAATTCAATATTTCAGAGGATGTGTCGCATCGACTTTCATTGCCTTTTCATAGAGGAGAGAACGATCCATATCAACAAGAAGAATACGAAGTTTTTGTGCCATACGGAGTATTAAGACTTGAAGACGAATCTGATTCTTAATTGGTGATGAAAACACCACAATTCTTTACAGATGTTAGTATGAGTATCGTCCGGAGGGATTCTCCGGACATTGCCTTCTATCAAAATCGCCGAAAATCGAACATTTTTTAATAAAGTAGGGAAATTTTCGGTAATTGTCCGAAAATCACCGGGCATTGTACACCAGAAAATGCTCACCAGGCATTTGCTCATCGTTGGTTTCTAGTGTGAAGAAGTTTGGGCATCAATATACGTTACACCAATTATACTACAGATCACAACCTCAATTTTTATTTAAAAGCTTTAAGTACGTTTGAGTCATTGAGAATGGCTGTTGCTATAATACCAAATTTTCAAAGTGAGGTATTGATACGTTGAAATAAGCCGATTAACTTCAACCGTCTAAATTTTAATGCAAAAGTTATTCATGTTGCAACGATGAATAATAATATCTTAAATATTTCAAATATTCCAAATTCCAACTTTTCATTGTTTTGTTTTGTTTTCTCGAATCTACTTCAATATGAATGCCTATTCGTGTATTTATAATTATTTGACATTGTACTGCCGATTTGAGCGTATAGTAGTGAGTGATGGTACTTTTGCATAGCGACACAGGTTTTCGTTTCCATAAGTTGAAGTCTGTAAAACTTTTAACATGTCGGCCGCCCGGCCGGCCGCGGCCGCCCGCTCGCCGGCCGGCCGGACAATTTGTGCGGCCGGCCGCCGGCCGGGCGGCCGAGCTCGAAACCGGCCGCTGCACAACACTATTTACTAGCGACAAAAATCGTAAACTTTTTTGTCCGTCTATAAAGATTATAACTCATCGTCGAATGTATGGATCTTCACAAATTTTTTCATTTGATCATAAATTCACTCTATTTTTGTCATTTCATTAGTCGGTAAAATATGCCTTCCGGGTCAAAATAGGCCCCAATGGGGTCGAAGGTCACATTCTAAAAATTCTACTATCCAGGTATCTATCTCTCGCGATCTATATAATGGGGTAGAAGATTCGCAGAGAAAATCCAAGACCACCACAATCCTCTCACCGAGAGCTACAACGTTTTTAACAGACTTTCCGTTTCCGAGCTATGTGCCAAAGTTTAAAAATACCAAAAAAGCGATAATTTCAGAGTTTTTACAAAGTAAGTTTTTTGCTTCTTGGGGTGAACTGTGGGATTATAGGGTTATTTATCCAGTCAAACAATTTGATTTCATTATTTTAACACCTTATTGTGTGTGTTATTAATCCTGTTGGGCGTTACCGGAGCAAAATTTCGTAAATCTTGGCACCAAAAACAATCCAATTTCGTCACTTTTCCAATATAGGAATATATTTATACATATTTACCATTGCATATAGGTCAATCGAATGTGTCTATAATTTTTGTTGCTAAATATAAAAAACAATTGTATCTGCATGGTAAACATAGAATAAGGCAAGTCTGAGCTCTACTACATAAAAATCACTATTCAAATTATAGTTATTTTCGCCAAAAAGAATTACAAAAACTTTTTGGTAATTGGAAGAAGAAATAAAAAGCGAGTTCTTCGGTTATGATATGACTAAAATGACCACAGTGTTGTCACTAAAGTATTACTGGTGTATAATCGTTATCGTTTTATTTAAAAGAGCTTAAAGTCTGAATTTGGAACGACAGAATAGTCAATAAGGACCAGTAGTCACACTCATTCTGTTTCCCATCGCTGTGCGAGATACCCGTTTTTGGGCTCCCTTAATACCCAAAATTTTTCAAACATAATTTGAGTCTAATTGAGCTAAAATTGGCTCACTGTGTCACTGGTTAACCACATAGACTTAGGATTTCACAACAAAAACAGGAACATGAAACAGATACAAACCTTTTCATAAGTGGCACGGCGTCTCTGACCAAATAAAAGGAAGACTTCACATTTGTGTCAAATATCTGAAAATGGCGCAAACGACTTATATCGAGGTATATGTAACATAAAATCATTAAGACTTACGAATACGTGCAGCGAAATAATAGCCGACTGTTGAACGATGCCGAGTAATACATTTAAATTTTTAATCTCAATGTTTTTGGTCTCCAACCATATTTACCAGGCAGTAACCGGAATTTCGGTTACTAGTGCAGGCTAATTTTTGCCGGAATCGAAGCTCCGGTTTCACAACTTCCGGATATCTACATAGCGAAATTTGTAATATAATTTTTTCCATTTCCATGTCGAAATTAGCTCAATATTTTTGGCGCTATTTGTGTAACACAAAACAACATATTTTCTGTCTTTGCCTGCACTCTAGCGCCTGTGATACCTCTTTAAGACCGCAACAGCCTTTTTTCAATTGCTATTAAACAGTTTATAAACCGCAGAGAGAGAACGCTAGTCAATCAAACCCTAGCATATTTAATGTTTGTAGTGGGCACTCTTTAGTCCTGAATTTGTTAGCTGTGTCACACTGCCCAACAGTTCCTGCATAGTGTAGTTTAACAAACTGCTGAAAATTGTGTATATCAGATAATTTTAATATATTCGAGAGGGAACAACACGAAGCAGTATCGCACATTTCAAATTGCTGAAAATTGTCTAACAATAGTAATTTGCGTACGAAAAGGAACGATCTTGGTCAATCTGGTTTCACCGCCCAATTAGTGTTCCAAATTGAGCTCCTAAGGACCCGTCAAAGGCATACACAAAAATACCGAAGGCAGGACATTAAAAACCAGTAGGTGTAAATTTTCAGTACATATTAGTCGTTTCTCCGTACAAACGTAGAAAATAAGGGTCTATTTGCTGGAGGCATGAGAAGGGTCGAAAAAATGCCTAATTTTGAGATAGATTCCAGGTGTGTCTTTTTCGGTTAATTCTAGTATACACGCGACAGCGTTACACGTATTTTGATCCAGATTCTTACAGCCACATGTCCGATTTTTCAGGCTATCCCCACGATTTTAAAAATTGCGAACACTGTTCACTTTTGAGTTTTGCAGTGCCGGTGGACAAATTTCCGGTTGCAAAAGCAGGATTTTTATCTAACCGTATAGGAACTGTTCGTCTTATCCTTATATTGACAAAACAACGGTAGTTGAAACCATTCGAAAAAAATTTACTATTTAGGGTATCAGTACTTAACGAATTAGCAGCTTTCAACGTTAGTACAATTGCATTCATCGTAGCCAGCTATCCGAAAAATCTGTTGACCCAATACAGCACCCAACGTTAACTAATTGAAAAATATCAAAATTTCACAATTTTGTTACCGAAATTTAGCATTTATGGCACCATGTAGCACATTAGTAGGACAACGACGTACTCAATGTACTTTTAAAACAATGAGACCAACGTGTTTGATCTGGTAAATCATCATACATGTCCGTCGTTCACATCCAACGAACATGATGCTCATTAACACGTTGTTTTAGTTTACCAAGACCGGGTTCCGGTTTCAGTGCAGGTTCCGGCAAAATTTGTAGTTCCGGGTAATTTCGGTTCTAATTACTCACTGATATTTACAAAGAAATCCCAAAATCTAAAAATCTGAAGCTATTTTCTATTCTTCGCGATTGGATGCAACAGAATTAAACATCAGAATTGCGCTAAATATCAAAACATTGTCGAAAACAGCAGTAAATCTAATATGAAAAACAGAATTTAGTATTATTACTCTGTATGCTCGTCGCATTAAAGACTAATATTTGGCAAGCGAGGGTGGTTTCATTTTTAAGTTATCACTTGGATTAATCCTTTAATAGGCTGGTTTGATGTACATACCACGTTAAAACCTCTTGAACCCTGAATCCAATGAAAAGCCTAAAACCTGCTCGACCCTAAACCCATCGAAAGCAACTAACAAAACATAAAGTATTTGTACTGTTCTCTACATAACCAGCCATCGTGTTCAGCCAACTGAAAAACCTATATAGACAATTCTTGATGACTAGTACACAGTACGTAAACAAACAACTGAATACAGACTATACTCTGGAAATCGGGTTCACTGACCCTAGACCAATTGCAAAACCATTAAACAGGCAAATTAAACTCCAGATAACCAAATCATTGTATTCAACATACCGAAAAATCTCTATATACATTATTTTTGATGGCATGGACCAAACTACTGTAGATCGCACATATTCTGGAATCCATTGACCCTAAACCCAATGGAAACGCCTGAAAAGGCATAGAATGCATGTGCTGGACTGTAGATAACCAAACTATGGTATGTAGCTTATCGGAACACATATACAGACATTTCTAGATGACTTGTACGCAATACGTAACCAAACAACTGAAGACAGACTATATTCTAGAGACCAGGCTCATTGACCCTAAACCCATGAAATATGCATGATAGATTCTATATAACCAAACCATGGTATTCAGCCTTCATAAATACCTATATATAGTCCATTCTTGATGCCTTGCACACAATACATTATCAGAGAAATGAAAACGCCTAACATTTTGGAAATCGGGTTCGTCGATCGTAAACCCCTTTAAATACCATCAAAAAGTATAATATAGCGAAGCTGGACTCTAGATAGCAAAACCAAAAGTATCCAGCGTGCTTGTAACCATAACCACACATTGTAAAGTAAAAATAAGTAATAACACGACCCAATATTAAAACTTGCTATTTCTGGCAAGACTCGGCGAACCATTATACTGGTCCACTGCGTCCCAAAGAATGGTCTAACCAAAAGACTTGGTCAACAAGGTTATAGATTTCAATGAGCTGAATCTGCATGGTCATCTTTTCAATTTTTTGATATCTCGCGACGCAGGCTGCGAAACACTGGTAACCGTAAGGCCAGATTTGGCAAAGATCTCTTAAAAACCTGTTTTGCCACTCTAACTCCGAAGATGGGATCGCAGCTGTTCGCGTTCAACTAAGGGCACATTGTCATCACTTTTGCCATCGAATAAAAAATTTTGTCGAAATCCATCCACCGGAAGATGAGTTATGCGTGACAGAAACAGATAAAAATATTTTCACGATTTCCCCAGCTAGTACCCTAGTGGAAACACCGCTTGCTTCGTTTCAATAATGCTGTAATCTAAGAGAAATAATTATATTTCAAAAACGAAGACACCAATAAATTTGAAAACTAGTCTGTTAAATGGTCGAGCACAAATTTATAAGGTAAAATAAGTTATTTAGGTACCTGCGTACAAGAATTTGTCAAATCCCCTATTCAGACGATAAACAGGACCATTGAAGCTACATGAAATTATTTGCGCATTATGCCCGTATTTTGAGTGGTTGATGAAAAGTATGAACGTATCTGATCACAGCATATCGTTACCTCTTCAGGTTCAGATAGAACTGTAGTTGGAGCGGAGATCAAATTTTTCTATCTATGTGAAGTGTATAAGATCTTTTTGGCACATATAAATTAACGTGAAGACTTAATTGCTTCCCCTTCAAATCACATCAACAACGTTATAAAAAATTCATGTTCAAGAAACAATAAGTTCCAAACAAAGAAGCCTTGCAAGTATTTGTGTAATCGATAGTTTCGTTATCAACATTCTTATACCGAACCTAACACGAAACCTGACACTTAAATTAGCAATAAATATTGCAATTTTTGGCATTAAGTTAGAAATCGAAGACGCAATAACACAAGGGTATCACTTCATTAAGGCACTGCCTACCATGCCATATGTAGGCATTATTAAGGTTACCAGTATACAGGCTATACACCAGTATAAAACTATGAATAAAGTTCACGAAGGTTATGCTGGGTATTATAGTATCCCTAGTATTTATTGTATATATTTCTAGAGAATATTATATCTGCAGCGCCACATGTTTGCGTGTTACAAGCATGATATATCAGAAAATCTTTACGGTGGTGATCAGTCAGAGAATAGTCAGTCATTATTGCACGTTATGAAAGAACTGGCGTGGTAGACAATTATACGTTAGAATAACTCCAAAGTGACTGTTATGTAGTTAGCGAATAGCATGTTATAGAAAGATTTAAGATTTAGACGTTATTGTATAAGTGTGCGTTCACTGCACAAAAGTAGAAATTGGCTAATAAACAACCATGACTGTGCATACAGCTGCGTAAATAACACCTGCCTCTCTACAGAGGGGCTCCAGTGTTTTCGAGCTCCCCCATGTAAATTTTGGCTGCTCCGGGGTCAACCACCAGCACCCCATCCAGTTTCCACCAAAAATAATCATCCTAACAAGAAACGGCTATAAAGAAACTTAATATTACTGCTTATATTTCGACTACTTATGAAAAAATCTTAGGTAAAACGAAGTTCAGTCTACAGAAATACACATTTTCAGCGCTTAAAAATAAATATGCAACAAAAACAATAAAAATGTTGCAGCTTCTTCAAAATCACGAAAAAGCAAATATAAAATTACCGTCAAATCCTAATTTACCTGTGGGTACGGTTTCCCCAGGTAAGATGGGCGAAATTTCTCCAGGGATTTACAGTTCCTACAGGCAGAAGCTGGGGGGAAGCTCAAAGACCCCCAAACATATTATAGTCCTATGGAGAGGCCATAACATGAACTGAAAAACAAGAAAAAATCTTGTACATATATTCAGGTATTATATTTATATCTAAAAAACTAATCAAAGTATTCCTTGCAATTATATGAATGATAATTGATTGTATAGTTGCGACAATTTGGTTTGAATTCACACGTTAACAGTGCAATTTACTATGGTATATATACATACTGTAAAAGCATGTATACACGCTCAAATTTTGTGTTGGAAGCATCCATTTTTTGCATTTTTGACCTGCTTGAACATGTCAACACTGTTCAAAATTATCAACGATATGACTTTAGCCAATCATCGACGATTCCCGAAAAAGTTTGAACTCAGATTTTGAAATATTGTAATTTTCCTTTAAAAATTACCGTCAAATTTTGATCAAATTTGTAGTATCAAAATTGGAGCGTGTGAACACGAATAAAAGAATTAATACTCCTATGAGCTTTAAAATAATTCTTTGAAAAAAAGAATTTGCAGCAAACTGACGGCAATTTTGATGTATAAAAACTTTCGGCAACCTTGTGAAACGCTGTGATGAGTACATTTTAAACTACTCAGTATCGAAATTAGTACGTATATAATATTCGACTGAATAGTATAAAAATACAAAATAGTTGACATACCTCATGGACTTACCTTATCCCAACTTGCTTCGGGGCACTGAAATCAACAACAACCTACAAAATTCGTCTGCAAAATGTGTTGAATACCTTGTGCATATACAAAATGAATTAAAATCCACAGTATTCCAGTGCTAAACAGCTTCCGTGCAACCTAGTAATCGAACAATAGCAAACTTATGGTTGGTCGATTATTCGGTGAATAAAACTTAAGTAATATCAGCCAGTGTAGCAAACTATCCTAGACTTTGCAGAAGAGGTGCATTGACTACCATTGCATAACTAAGTTAAGATAAACCCTATCAGCCTCCCCAGCATCTTTATGAAATTGATATCAAATTATGATTCAATTCATTGTCAGCTGTATGTAAACAATTTCCAAACAGAAAACAACCATTTATAACGCACAAGGCAACAAGGAAAGGTTAAAAACAAGCAGTTTAAGTTAAATGATTCAATCTTAGTTACATTTAGTTACAATTAATAGCAATGGTTTGACAGTGTGAATCACCCTACAATATATTTTTCAACAAAAATTTGGCTCTTCTTACTTTTGCTCTCGTTGCGCATTAAAAACATAAATGTTATTGTGAACGATAATCTTATAGCTTTGGATCCAGACCATTTATATTTATAAATCTCTGATATTTTTATCACGTCAAATAAAAATATAACAACTATTTAGGACATATTATTTAAACATTTTGGTTCTTCGATACTTTTTAGACAAAACTAAAACCAGTTTGTGACAAAAAATAATTGCGTGCCAACATTCTCGTTATAGATTTAGAATTTATAGGCAGCATAATTGCGCATAGTTTATAAAATAGGTTGGCTAACGCCTGTGTGTTTAAAAAATTGGATTCTCGGCAAAAAACGTGCCCGAAAACAAGGGCGTAACCAGGAATTTTGAAAGGGGGGGGGGGGTCGCGGCCCACAGTGAGCGCTTAAAGGGGGGTGCCCGGGAGGTCGCGCTCAGAAATGTGAAAGCGGGTCTAGGAGGGCAGATCATTCGGTGATGCACATTTCTACGAGTTAACCGTGTACGAGCGGAGAAAGTTTCAATGAAATTGCATTTCCTAGTGCGGAATAAGAATTGGTATATTAAGGACGCCGTAAACAAGGAAAAAATGCAACTGTTGCCAAAATAGCGTAATTTTATACAAAAATGTGAAGTTTGGTCGAAAATACAGCTGAAAGTAATTGTTTTCTAGTGCGAAAGTGCTTTCTCCATTTAGGACAATTTCCAACATGATTTTCAACCGGAATCATTCAAAAAAATTTTGTTTGGGGTTGAACCAAAAGAGGGCCGCGAACCGACCCCACAACGCCCCTCCCCCGCCTACGCCCTGGCCCGACAAGTATATTGTTTCATATCAAATAAGAAAGAAACTTAAATAATCAACGGTGAAAGTTCACTCTTTTCGTGTACTTTTTAATATTATTATGTTGTAGACCAGCAACGACAGCTAAATAAAACGAGCTGTTCATCATACTCTTTATGAGGGATGCTAAAGTTTCCAAATTTTCATCCCACGCCTCTGAAAAGAGTTTTATTTCTCAAAACTTCAGGGAATTCTGTATAACGAAATGAGTTGTGTTGGTGTCGATTTTCACAATTTTTATTTGTAAAACCCAACGCAAAAAGCCTTTTAATTAGCATACCCTTATACGGTTTGTCTTAAGTTATTCCTCGTTATTTTTTATTTGTCTTTAAATTATTCCACGACGTTAGCAGATATCACACTACCTTTGGATTGGCACACAATGACAACATATGTAATTTGAGAACAAAACTTATGCTGCTGTTAAGCACCTATGAAACTTTCACATATAGCGACCTCAGGTTATACTAAGCGTAAGGCTTAAGCTTAGTATACAGAGAAAGGTATAGTATTCAATTCATATCCATCGCTAAAAGTTACATTGGCCATACATTCAATCAAAACCGTTTTAGTCAAAAGCAAACTATTATGTCACTAGGAGAAAAATATTAACCACTATAATGTTTAAATGTGCAAAGAAAGTACCTCTAATACATTGCCAAAATGAGGATTAGTTCCAGCATTCGACACAAGAATGTCAATTTTCCCAAAATTTTGGATGGTCTGAAATTAACACAAAACGACTCTTGAAAACCTTTATAATTAATAATAAATTATTTAAATATATCATCTCAGTTTACAGCAACTTATGAATCCTTTTCACATTATTAATAAGCTTCCGTGTAGGTGCAGCCGATATGAATAAGATTTTAATTATTATGCCGTGAACAGAATTCTAATTCTCATAATACGCGCAAGGCAAATTGACTGACTTAGCATCAACATAATTAGAATCTATAACGCTGTCACCACAGCTTCTACTATATAAAACTACAGAACACGTCCTGCATTGAAGCTGATACAGAACATTCTGTAAATAATCATAGTATATACGCCGTTTTTCGATCTACAGGCATGCCAAACTGATCACACAGCGTCATAAGTGTAAACAAAAATGACGGAACTGTTACTGTCGAAACTGTATATATTTATGCAAGGCAAATGATATCAAAACGAATCTAGCCAAAATCTAATCTATATGTTTTGTTTAAATGTCCTGTACGCTAAAACAACTGAACTTAAAAAATATATACACTTTATTTGAATGATCAGAATATAATAAGATTAATTTCCAATTCACGATATCGATTTCAATATCGGTGACTAATATAGTGTCTCTTCTAGTAAAAAGATAATCTTCATTGTGGCATTGCTGAAATATTTTTCGATTATAACAAATAATAAAATGATGATAATATAAATAATGAAATACATACAAAATAAATATTTCCAAACTTTCATGTAGTTTTACTGCTTGAAAATACTGCTGTGCACATATTTTCAAGCCATAAAATGACATTTAGTATTATTTATAGTGGTAATTGACGTTTTAAAACATTTTGCATACAAAAAACGTTAATTTTCAGACAAAAATTTTTGGATTTAACTGAACATGAAGGTTTCGGCCGCGTGGCTGGACCGACATGGAGGATTTGGAAAGTGCGCAGGTATAAACCCCCTCCATTGTGGACAGGCTAGGATTTTTAATTAAAGTTTTCCGATAACACAGTGAAAACCATAAAATAAAATAGGTTCATACTATACCAAGCCAAAAAATCAGACAAAACCATTGAACTTTGAGGCATGCAGCCCATGTTTTTCACAGAAAAGTTTTGAACAACTTTTAACGTTGCATCAAAGCAACGGCGGATTATCGTTATTACACCAGTATCTTAGGTATCGTAAGTATTTCGATTTAGCGTCAAAACAAAATGCTTTCAGCTATTTTCCCAACAGAAACAACGTATACGATATGACATGTATAGCAGAGTAAACTTATTATTTATTGATTCCAAACATACTGTGGGCAGTTCGAAGCTATAAAAAAGTTGATTAATGACATTATAACGAATCATTAAAATTTTGGAATTGTGTATTTCTACCGATGGTCCGGGAAGGGTTTAGTTACAGTTGACATCAACAACAAAAACACAACTTTTAATAGTTACCATACTGTCATGTTAGAAATATACGGGGCTCCACTATAGATATATATAAGACCTATCTTTCATATCCAACCGCTAAACTCTATTATCAGCCTCCCCGCAAGGATTTGACCCCATAAATAAAAGCGTAGCCAGGAATTTTGAAAGGGGTGGGGTCGCGGCCCACAGTGGGTACCTAAAAGGGGGAGGTCCGGGGGGTCGCGCTCAGAAATGTGAAAGCGGGGTCCAGAATTGGTATATTAAGTACGTCATAAACAAGTAAAAATAATTGTAAGTGTTGCCAAAATAGCGAATTTTATTACGAAAATGTGAAGATTGGTCAAAAATACGGTTGAAGGTAATTGTTTTCTAGTGCGAGAGAGGATAGTTTTAGGACAATTACCGACATGATTTTCAACAGGAATCGTTCAAAAAAATTTGTTTGGTGTTGAGCCAAAAGGAGGGTCACGAGCCCGCAACCCCCCCCCCGGCTCGCCGTTGCCCATAAATTATGAAAATATCTCGAAAAGGATGATGGAACGGAGCGAGCGTATTTTCATCTATATAGTTGGCTCCAACTGTATTCACCTATATGTGTTTGGCAAATATGCCACCCTACAGAAATCCGGAAGTTAGTAGCACAATGCTGCTCTGAAAGGAGTTACGGAATACAACCTATTCTGTGTGTTATAATGTCTATAATAGCTTATAGAAGGATTAGAAAATAATGAAGCAAGTGACGACAGACTAGTCCTTCTGTAAATTGGGGTTCTAGACAGTCGACCTTAAACACTTTGAAAATCCCTGCAAAATAACGACACAGCCAAGCCGGATTCTAGATAACCAATCCAATGTATTCAACGTAACGAAAACCTAATAGAGGCCTTCTAAGAGCCCTTCTGGAAAGTAATAATATAATGAAATACCTGAAGGCGTCCTTTTTTTGATGCCCTGCGCGCAATACTGACAGTAGGGCTTAGCGCGTAACGGTCAGACCACTTCAAGCTCCACTACGCATCCACTCTTCAATTCCGTATTGAAATTTTTAGGAATTTTAACCGAAAAAACTAAAATTTTAGAGCAAAATTGGGGAAAATGTTTGACGAAAACTTCGAAGCCAGCCAAAAAATTTCTGGTTGCCCCTGGCTCACCCCGCCCAGCCGGGCATCATCCAACACCATCTGCGCCTGAGCCAACGTACCTAGGACACCCATGATATTGACCTTTTTTGATGCGTTGCAAGCAGCACATAACCAAACTAAAGCTCAAGGTACACTATATTTCGTAAATCCCGTTCGTCGACGTTGAAATCGTGAAACCCCTAAAATCTAGTAAAGTTGGATTCCACACAAACTACCCAAGGAAATCCGCGTGCTTGATAAACTAATAGACACTCATTTAAAGCCTCAACCATACCATAACAAACCAAAATTTGATGTTTATGACAAAGGGACAACGAATCATATTCGAGCTCGCAGAGACCTAAAGATTGATACCACAAAATGTGATGGTCAAGTTCAACCAAGATGCTGAGCTCAATGAGCTGATTCCAAATAGTGGTTTTCTTCAATATGACCCTTTATCGTGAGATATGGATTGCGAAACCCAACTCCCCACACGGCTAAATTTGGCAAAGAATTCTTAAAAACCAGGTTTTGGCCGTTTAAACCCGGAAGATGAAGTCCGCTCAATTAAAGCGTACATGGCCGTTACTTTTCTGTTTAATCAAAAATTTATAGAAATTCATCCAACATGGAGTTATGAGTTGCACCACTAGACAAAGAAGTTTTCTCAATTTTCTCTCTAGCACCTCAGTAGAAACTCTGCTCGCGCCGTTTCAATTAATTTAGATACCTCGAAATTTTTATCTCAGAAGAATGTGAGGTCCAATTTTAGTGAATTTCGAGATTTCTTGCACATTTAAATCATATATATAATGTAACAATGCTGCCGCATGCACGTTTACATAAAAAATTTAATAAGATTTATATAATCCACAAACGTACTGATGTTCACTGTATATAATGTAAAATAGAAACTTTTTGGCTTAGAAGTTAGAAGATCGTCTTATTAAACATACCAAGCGAGTTTATACAGTATTTTACCATTCAGCGATGCCTATTATTCTTCATTGATAAAAATCACACAGCCAAAACACAAATTCTAGCAGCAAGTCATAGTAACTATATTAACAAAATTGTATTTATAATGCTTCTCTCTTACCGTCTGAAGCAGGCTTTGACGGTCATCTTTTTTAGCGACATGACATACAGTACCAATCACTTTCTTAACGCCTCCTTCTTGCAAAGTTCTTACTGCACTGTCTACATTACTTTGCTTTCGACTGCTCACGACAACTGACGCACCTTCCAGTCCCAGCCTTTTCGCAATTGCTAGGCCGATACTATAATTTAATGTGGAATAATACGAAACATCGTATGAATTAAATATGATATAATACTAACAACAGCATAAACTTAAAGGGAAAAGCAATACCGACCCGTCCTTAAGAAAATACAGTTTAACCCAGAACTTGCAATTTGCCTAAACAAAGTTGACTGCTTTAAACAGGGCTTCACCAAATAGGGACCCTATACCACAGGTTTTCCCAGGTACTTTCGTGGTCCACTGAAAATTACTAAATTTTTGGACGATGGGCTAAAAATACGCGAATTTTTCTCAATTTTGGCTAAAAATCACCAAATTTTAATATGTGGGTAAAAATCACTAGGATTTCCCCTTTTTAGTAAGCACAGTTGCAATCAATTGCCAAGGGAGCCATTTTTGACGGTTACAGTGTTTAATGCTCCGCTAGTTCGAGTGGGGACCCCAGAACTAAGGAGAACCGCCGCCCAGGTATTTTCCGCTCCTCCAGCTTCGAACTGGCGGACACCCAGGCTCATACCCTAAGTATAATTTTGGTATTTGGAGAAGCCAGAAAACATTCGTAAAATACTTGAGCCTACTTTGCATATCGTTGCAAAAATGAAAATACATGTGACCACACGATAAACGTAATTAAATGTCTCGTAGCGTTAGATATAGCAAACCAATGACTGTGTATATATAGATGTAGATAAAGCCAATGACTAGCGTTAGATATAGCAAGCCAATAAAATTCATGTTGCATTAATAGTAAAAACATAAAGTTTTCACAATCGAATCGAAAATCAAGTAGCAAAACATACCGATAATAGAAGTGACTGTGCTCACTCAATATGACTTGAGAACTAAACTAGTAAACGTAATAAACTACAAAAATTGAGCGGATCAATAGTCAAAGTATATATATTATATCTTGTTGAGCGTAGCTCGGCGAAGCCGAGTGAAGCGTTTTTATTTTCTGTCTAAGAGTAAAAAGGTCGATGTCCGTCCGTTCGTTCGGTCCGACGGATCTCAAGAACCACTGAACCGATTTTAAAAAACTTTTTTTGTTTGAAAGCCTATCATGTCATAGTGTGCACCTGATATTTGGGATTTAAAAATTTTGAGTGGTTAATTAGTAATTAGCTAATTAGTTAATTTTATGCAGCTAAAATAGAGAATTTTGCAATATTTGTATTATTTATTGAAATAGAATCGTTTCGATCAAACTCTATCAATTATAGGTTTTGGGTCGAAGAATTCAAATACAATATTTTTACCAATGATAGAGCCCTATGCAATGTAGTTATTTACAAGAACATAAAATTGAGTACATTCGTAATGCCACAGCCCAAGCTCCGCTCACAAATGTAGTTCCACTACCGACTAGTTTATGTATGCATGTATTTCAACTAAATATTTAATCAATTTGTACTAAGTATATAGCTATATATATCACGTTTTAGACATTTGACGTCAAATACACATTACAAAAAGCTAGCTACGTAAAGAGTTAGTAATATCAATTAATTATTTAACTAATTAGCAAATATGATAAAATCACATATTGGTTTAAATATCTACATAATATCTATATCTACATAATAAAGGTTTAAAAGTCACATATTCAAAAACCCCCGAGAGCCAAAAATATACAATTTAAGGTGATTTAAAAATTTGCATAAAACTAATTAGCTAATTGATTTTAACTAATTAGCATATTAATTGATTACAATTAGCGTATAGTTTTAGTTTTAGAGCTTCATAAAAATCATATTCGTGATCAGCGTCATAAACCCCCCCCCCGTGTGTACGTAATTTTTTTCATTTCGGAGCACTTTAAAATTTTTCAAAAAATAGCTAATCAATAATTAATTAGTAATGAGCTAATTAGCTTATTTTTAACATCCCCGAATACTAATAAAACCAGATTCATGAACAGCACGACGAGATGTAATATACGAACCAAAATAATAGCTTTACAGTAATGACTCATTGAAAAAAAAATTTTGTTTGAAAATGCTAAAAATAGGCTGATACGCTTGACTAATTAGTCAATTACTAATTAACTAAAGGCAATTTTGGCAAAATCTATACGTCTTGCATCTCTCCGATATTAGACCTTTAAAACAAAAAAATTAAATCGGCCCTGTAGCTACTGACGAATTCAACGGCTGGACAGACGGTGCCGAATATTCCCCCTCTGACAAAATAAAAACGCTTCGCTTCGCTTCGCCCCGCTGAACTACAAAATGGCTAAAAGTAACTAAAACGTCATCGTTAGCAAATGCGATAAAGCAATTATAACATATCAAGTACATGCAGTGGGCAACAAAGAAATGGCCCGTGTTGATATTTTTGCCGAAAACGAATTCCAATATGCAAAAAGAGATTTTGCACATTCTTTTAAAACTTTAGTTTCAATAATATGCATAAGGCCATGTGTTGATGGGGAAGTGTTGAACCCTTAAGGATTGGACTCCATCCAAGCAAATTTACCCCTGAAGGCTCGAGACGACCGTCCTTATCCGCCGCGCAAAAAACTATAGTAAAATAGAGTCAAAATTGTGGTATAACTGTCTAAAGGGACATTAGGAAAAATTTATGGCAAATTGTCAAAAATTTTGAATTCCAAAAATTTACCACCCTCCTCCGAGCACACGGATCTTCAACACCTATAGCATAAGGTATTCGCCAAATAAAGATGTGTGAAGCATATCCCAAAGTATGCACCATTTCAGAACTCGAACTGCAAGGCATCCGGACACTCAGAGCTCGGAAGCCTGAGAAACCAGTGTATAATGTGACATGTCCATTACGGAGTAAATCAGTACACCAGTATACAAGTGAATGGGCGATCGATCCAGGAAAATAGATTGACTGCGGCAACTTTGTGTTCATATGATAGTGATGCCTCCCGGTACAGTACACTTATACAGATTGGTTGAGCAGCCGTTTTCAGGACAATTTACTACTGTGCAATACAAGGAACAAAACGGACTTTATTACTGAATGATATCTAGGCATAAAATGAAAAGTAAGCAAGTCTAAGCGCACATTCAGTCACAAATTGTTCCTAAGTAATAATAATAGCATCGTTAAGCTAACCCTGCGGTTGACGCCGTCACGACAGCCACTCGACCATTAAGTCTTTGTGCCATTTCGAACAACAACAGAGTGTAATACAGACAGATTTTTAACAACGTACTCAGGTGGTAGATTAAATTAAGAGTTCCGCATGTTTACTGCTATAGTAAGTAATACAAATATTATAACCAGTTTCTCGCGCACCAATTGAAAATGCAACGTTTGCGGCTCATATGCATTTAGTGACTATTGCAAGGTTTCAACTCCAGCAATTTAAGGTGCCGTAATAACAATCAGATTAGTAAAACTACTTTAGGAAAAGCTACTGCCATTTTCGTCACATAGATATCAAAACTCAGGGGTTCCCCTATAGACGTGAAGCAGCTTACCCTTTATCAGCTATGAGGTGGTTGATGGGAAGTTCGAAACTGGCTGTTGCATCATTGAATGCCATAACTATCTCTCGTTTGTCGACTGGATTAGAAGCCTCAAATCAGCTGACTATTAGACTAAAAGCCACGAACGCTTAGTCATTTGCGCAGAGCTGCTCTCATACAAACCGAGGTGGTTTTCGTGGAAGCCTTCAGTCTGGCAAAATTGAACAGGTCTCCATCAAGATAAATGCATGAATGTGCACCTGTCGGTCTTATGGTTGACGAATTCGCGCATTGCTGCGTGATAAAGTGCGAACAACATCGGCTCCAATCAGGGATCGACCGGTATACCGGTACCGGGGTACCGGTACCGGTAAAAAACTGCCGGTACCGGTAGTAAAATTTTTACTAGCTTACGGATAAGAACAGCGACAATGTTTAGTTGCAAATCAAGTGACTCATTTGTTATCATTTGTTGACATGTATACGTATTTATTTCTAATTCCTTCACTCGAATTTTGAACACGTTTGAAGATGAACATTTGGAACAGAGCGTTGTTGCAGTAAATGATGTTTTTGTTCGAATGTTTTGATTTTTGTTTTTACTTAGGTGACGGCATTGAGTTGTAGCGGTGGTGTATTATATAACACACTATCGATTTGAATGCTGACGGAGGGTGGTTTGAAGCTGATTGCGGTAGCAGGATGATTCTCAAGAGCAGCTGACATATTTGGGGGGTATGCAATAGTGTAGCGGAGGATAATTTAGTTGCTGATTGCGATATAATGTCGGGAGCAGCTGGCATATTTGGGGGGGGGGCGTGCAATCCTGTAGCTGAGGATGGTTTGGTTCGAATCTAGTTCCGCCAAGATGTTGTAGGGAGCAGTTGGCATATCTAGAGTCTGTGAAATCGTGTTGCGAGGGTTGGTTCAGAGGCTTATTCCGGTAGGATGTTGTCTGAACAGAAAATTAACTGTCACTATTGATTTGATCATGATTTATCTCGTGCCATATATTAACGAAATTAAACGGTTGAAAGGGATATTATATTTTCTTTTTCATCTGCTAATGTCTGTAATTGGTCAAAAAAGTTTAGCTGCATAACAAAACATGGAAAATTTGCATAGTTTTGCTTAGTTGACAGTTACAATTGTTTTATGAATGACTGACACAATAACCCGTATAGCTTGGCTTTGCCCAAGGAGTAGAATGTATAAATTACCATATACCAGTTTGGTTTTTGTTCTGAAACTTTGGGACACATACGTATGTACTTGCAAACTGTTTTTTGGAAACTGAAAACATTGTTACAGAAGAAAAGTTTCCATATGAATATGGGTTATATACAATTTTAATGGACAATTATTGCATTTATAAATGTTGTTGTTACGTTGATTTTGAACATTTTGAAAAAAACTTATGAATATCTACGTGTTATCTTTTTCACCAGAAACATGCATATATCACAGTATAACTAAACGAGCGAAACTTTTTTGGCAGACAATTTGAGTACCGGTACCGGTTTACCGGTATTTTTTCAGTACCGGTACCGGTACCGGTAAATTTTGGTACCGGTCGATCCCTGGCTTCAATACACAATCCTGCTTGAATCCGTGCTAAATGGTGAAGGGGTGGTTGTGTCTGAGACTGTTGCGGCCATGTGACGACAAGACTGTTGCGGACATATGACGAAACTGTCTGGTAACGTTCGTGAATTTGCAGGGGCATCTATAGTGTTAAAGCCCTTTCTATACAGTGGTACGGTTAACGGTGTCGAAGGCCTTCGAGGCGTCAACATATATGATGTAAGGCGACTATAGTTGTTTGATCGCTTTCGTCTGAAACTGCCTAAAGGTGAAAAATTATGCCACATGTGGATCTGCCAACTCTGAAACCGCACTGACTTTTGGATAGAACCTTTTCGGAAACCAAATTGACGTGGTTATAATTCTTGGGGCAGCGGTTCTTGGTCCCAGCAGATGTTGAAAACTCAAAGAGGCGGTGCATAACGAAGATCCACCGGCCTTTAGTAATTGTGCAGGTATATTATATGGGCCTGGCGACTTTCCGGACCGTGTCTCTTTCAACGCTTGTTCGTGTTCACGAAGCGTGATTGGATCGTCAAGTTTTGGTTTTGTTACATGAGGTTCTAAGTTTGCCGCTCCACATAGATTCAAGATTCAGCAGCTTTTTGATGCACTTTTTCATCGTTCACCGATATCTAAAAGAAATCTATCAAAAAATGACTGCCGTTGGCTGTCTTCACTGGAGCGACGTGATTGTTTCGAGATCCGTCGACCTATTAGAGGACACAAAGTACTTCTCTACTGCTACCGACGTCGGGTACCGTTTGCGGCTGCACAGTTTTTCTTCCCACCGCGCCATTTTATACGTCTTAGTGCACGCTGCAGACAGAATTTTGTTTTCGCCAGGGCATCCTTTTTCCAAGCATAGTTATCGCTGAGATATCGGGAATGAGCTTTGTTCTCGGCGTATATGAGAGCCCGACTCCACGGACTTCGCTAAACCGATCGGATGTTTTCCGAGTTGGGTGGGCGAGTACTTCTGTTGAGGTGTCGATTATAGCGTCTCGGATGTTTGCCCAAGCGGATTCAACACCGCTTGGTGATGCGTCTTCCGCAAGCTTTTCCTGAAGAGTGCCGGAGAGCATCGCACCCTTGAGCATAGGCGAGCTTGTTTACGTCCAATCGTTTAGATTGAGCTGAGGCGATTTTTATCCTGGGAGTTGAAAATCGACTTTGCTTCTTATTGGGTAGTGGTCTGATGAGCATTACGCCTTTGGGTATTAAAGCATACATAATACTGCAACCTCATATCGCCCTTGTTGTCGTAATTTCTTTCAGGCGATGCCTTCTCGTGATAACATAGTCGATCATTGGAATTGCTATGACCGTGGGTGCATCCAGGAATAAAAGCGATGGTCAGCCTAGCTGAATAAAGTATTCGTTATACAAAGTTCGCACTGAGTTCAGGAGCGCAACGGCAAGACACCATTTAAGTTAACATTTTCTTTTCCAAATTTACAAGTGACACTGTCGTCGTCGTATTCGCTGCCACTCTAGCACTGAAATTCCCAATAACAAAAACCAGTCAGATCTTTTGACGGCATGGACAACTTGTCCGACTTTCTCGTAGAATGCCTCTTTCTCCTTGTCAGTGTAGCTCATGGCTGGGGCATAGACATGTATACGAGTGAGAGAAAGTTCTTGTTCTTCATAGAAATGCATAAACTCGTCAACCTCTCGGATACACCTTTCGGAAATGCTATCTTTTTCGATGTGAGTTTATTGCTGATAGTGATCCTGTAGCTTGATGACGACGATAATATACCTCTCCAATTTTTCATATATCGAAGCTGAGTGTCTTTCAGGTTTTATAATGGTCGAGGATCATGCTAACATTTAATGCATTAGCTGACATTTTGTGTGTGGTTTTCTTAGTGGTAGGGAGCCCCGTGGACAGCTTTTTGGCTACTAGGGAGTTGTGCAGAGAGCTTTGCTTACCACACATTTTATAGGAGCCTGTCCATATTGGGGCGGGCAGTGTCGGGGCTGCCGCTGAATAGGGCTGGCCGCTCGCGTACGTGCACCAGCATGCTGTAATCCATGTAGTCTGTGACCATCTAATGCGAACCGACAGGCCCGTCTTGTGGTCTCCCCATCGTCAAACTCTTTGTGTCACCAGCTTTAACCGGGTGTACACCGAAATGTAACAGTTCCTGGAAACATATTAACAGTCCAGCAGTAGTGGCATACGGCCTGCATTGGCCGCTTATTGACCATAAAGGGTTCTTCCGTGTGCCACGCTGAGATCGCAGTTATTGACTTATTAGCAAAGCTCTCATGCCAACATTCATAACATTCATCAGGCCCCTGACTTCGTTGGAATTTGACTCATGGCTGGTGACTTTTTCGTGATTTATCGCTCACAGGGCTACTTAAACAAATGACTGGAGACTTTTTTCTCGTGGTATATCACCCATAAAGTCAGCTGAGCAGGCTTTAAGGCGTATGCAGACCGCCCTCACTAACGCCTTGCCACCGAGACATTTTACTGTCGTCTTTTGGACTCATAAGCTGGACGACTATGAGCCACCAGCCTTTCCCAGTCGTAACAAACTCCTTTTTTCACCCGGCGTACACGCACATATTCTCTCCTGCTGGGCACCGAGGTACCACGCAAAGCGCTGATCACTCTGAAGGAACGCAGAAAAAATGTCTTACTAGCTCCAAGCTAGTAGTATATTAGATAATAGTTCCAGATATTCTTCTGCTTTTCCGCGCATCTTTGCTTTCTGGACTCGGAGTTTTTCTTGTTCGTCGTCGATCTTATCTTGAGCTAGTGCTTTCTCACGTCTTTTGCGGAATTTCTCGAAATTACTATCGCCTTTGTACGCTTGCAGGTTTTGAACATCGTTTTCTAACCTGACCATGATAGCTTGACCGACTGCTTCTTGAGTTGTATTCGTTGCTTGCGACGTTTTTAGTAGCAACCTTGATCAAGGCTTCGATCAATTACTGGTTCACTGCCATCAGATTGTTGTTTTGTTGGCTTTCGTTGTTGATTTGATTGTTGTTGCCTTCGCTTGTGGTGGTTGGTGGATTTGGTACACATGCGGTGTTGCTGCTGGTAATGGTATGATAATCGAGTAATGATTATAGAGTTGCTATGATCGAGTGTTATTTGATTGTATTGCGGGACCAATTGTGTTGCACCGTAATATCCGTATCTGCGTTTTGCGATGTTCCGGATATGCTCTGCCTTTGATTCCATGTGCTCCCCGTTTGAAATGCACCGCAATTCGTTGTCACGTACGAAAAGATTGTACTTGATTCTATGTATTCTCCATTTGAAAAGCACCGCTATTTGTTGTCGCGTTTGAAATTTGTACCCCCGCGTTGATTCTTTGATTTGTTTAGTTTGCTGTTCTTTTTTCAGCTTTGCATCGCTTGTCGGGTTTCTTTTTCGCGATGTTCTGTTGTTGCGATTAGCTGACCGATACTTGTTTCTTCTTGAAATGTTTCGGTAAATGTCTCTTGTAGACTTCTTCTTTATTGCCTTTGTTCTTGTCTTTTTGGTTCCGATGTGTTCGGGTCAAATTCTCGCATTATTTCTTCATTTTCTTTCGTTATATTTAAGCTTTTTGTTGTTTCTTGTCTTTACGTTCGATGGTTCTTCGCTCCCGACGTTATTTTTGTCGTCGGTTGTTTGCCGGTCGTTGCGCTAGGTGGCGTTCTCTGAATAATTTAGAATTTATACAGGCTTGCATAAAACGTCTTGGGTAGGTACGCCTAGCAGCATCTTAGGAATAAGGAAGAGGACAACGTAAAAATGGGAGAGTGTAGCAAACAAAAATTTAGGAAACCCTAATCTTTTGACCTAACGGAGGGTTAAAAACAATTTAAAGGTTTTTGGACGGGTTTGGACCCAAAACCCCTTGAATAGCATAGGGAAACCCGCTGTCATTTTATAAGGTTTTGATTGGGATGGAGGTTGGACTATGATTTCTTACGGCGGCTATCGGATAATTAAATTGGGACGGGACTCGTCACTCGAAGATGTGCCACTCTAATATTTGTACTGCAATTATTCTTGACACTCCGTGATTAAGGTCTATTGCTACTTGCTTAAAACCAGATTCAGTGATTTTTATTACGCGAGTAAACCCTGTTCTAGATATTTTCTCTCAACTCACTTTTGAGCGCACTATTATTCATAGTACGTTTAGTACTTGTGAAATAGGGTATGTATTGATTAAATCCTCTTACGAGGTTTGAACGAGATCGCCGCAGGGTTCGATCCGTACGTTTATTTGAATACCTTAACCTTTGCCTTACATTTACAGTAGTACTTCTTTATAAACTCCTCTTTTGAGGTTGGCACGAGATCGCCGGACGGTTCGATCGGTACGTTTATTTGAGTATATACTTTAACCTCTGCCTTAGAAATACACTACTTAGTTTCCTTAGAGCTACCAGTTTCGGACGGCTTACTAATAGATCCTGAGTAATTGATATCTATTACTTTCCATTTTGGGTTGTTATGTAGAAGCCGGACGGTTCGACTCGTACGTCTATTTTATTACATTATCCTTTTCCTTAGAATTACGCTATATAATTAGGTGCTTTATGTCAACGTTCCCGCTGCCGGACGGTTCAGCTAGGCGCATGTTATTTCGAATACGGTTATGGTTAGTTGACGCTCGTGCTAGCTCAGGTTTTATTTGGGAATGATAGTACGAATAAGGTAAATTACTAGATTGATAAGTACCTATGTGTGAAGAATACTCGCCACTCAACGTTAATAGATTTGTCACTCCACGTCTTTAGATTTGATGCTAACATTTGTCAAGATTTCTCAGTACATCCACAACTCAACGCTAACTGTCTTTAGATTCCACACCAAGTAGGCAAATGGCTTTCCAATAGTATGCCAACTCCAGGTATTTTTTCCAGTTATTCACACATAGTCTCGTATCATCAACCACATCGAAGTCAAAACCAGATAAAAACATTAAATTCGATAAGCATAAGATTCATATTAAAGCAATTCAAAAGGAACAATAATAGCTAGCTAGGTAATCGCCAGTAAATCAGTAACCAACTGTCGAGCGCGAAAATTAAAACAATAACTCGTATAAGTAAGTTCGTAAGATCTCAGAAGCTGACGCGAGGCAAACCTGACAACTAGCAATATACAGTTTTCTAAGCGTATGCGGTCGAAGTGCAAATATAGCGTCACCAGATCCTTCGACAGCCAGAAGAAGACTGACTAGGAAAACAAAAACAAACGCTAACGCTAGTTAGCTAATAAACACAATTGATGCTAATTAAGCAAATTAGCATCATTTGAAAACAAGAAAACCAAGGACGTAGAAGAGAGGGAGGGGTATAATAGAAAATTTGGTGAACAAACCGGTGATTTGGGAAATTTTTGGGTTTTTAGGACGGGTGTGGACCCGGAACCTCGGTGGCAGCCTAGTCATCCCCTAACACCAGCACATGCACTTTGTTTCCCTAAATTCATATTTTGAAAGTATTTCACTAGCAAAGTAAAAAATCAATTTTTTTTCCATACACTGTAATAAATTGGCTACATTTGTTATTTATTTTTACTCATATTATTATCTATTATTTATCATAACAATATTATAAATATAACTACTATAATGTCATAATAATATTATTATAATTACTATAACTATTACTATTTATAATATTTACTTTAATAATATTTATATCAAATATTAAATATTTATGTCATGCATTTGTTATTCTTGAAATATATTTGTTTGCTTTGGTGAACTGCAGTTAATTTGCATATAAGTTTCAATTGAATTTTCTTTGTATAGCATCAGTCGAATACTTCGCTCATGATAATCGATAGGTTTATTTAAAAGTCCGTTGAATATATTTTGTTATAATTATAATCCTTCGAACACAGGAAACGATCAATGAAAGACGATATCGCCGGGTTTATTAAATTCAGGTCATGAGTATTGCCATATGAAATCATGTGTGTTAGATAAAGGCTGTCACGCGGTCATCATGATTAACCGGCATTCTGCGTTATTGCATTTGGGCATTTCGGAAACTGTTGAATTCGGAATGGTGGTGCGTAGATTTCATGGAGGGGTAAATTATTGTTGACTTAACGAAAGGCACGACCGTTGATAGAGGGTTGCCCCCATATGGCCGCGACTGACGACACCTATGATATAAAAATTGATATAACAGCGGTGCTAATTTTGACCGCAATTTTATTCAATTCAATAAGCGTTGCAAAAAGACAACGTTACAGCTGTGCAAGAAAAGCTAAGCGTACTAAAATATTCGTGGGCTCGGCTCAAAAGCATATCACAATTTTGGAATTTTTGAATTGCTGAAATTTTTGAGTTTTTGCTTGCGAAATCAAAAGCCGGCTTGACGAGCTAAAAACGTGTACAGATCCTGAACAAAATTCAGGAAATAAAACAAAATAAAATTTCGGTTTCTAATTTCGTCAACAATTTACGATATTACGTGTGGAGACACAAACTGCCTGATTCTGTGATAGATGTAAAAATGCTGATTCTGTGATAGATGTAAAAATGCTGATTCTTGTAAAAATAACATTTTTCAGTCGACATCCACAGTCGAGTACAAATCTCGAAGGACAATACATTCGATCCACGCGCCAAGAAAGCCACTCACCGACCAGCTTTGACAGGATTTTCCTGGATCGAGTAAAAGCCGTTAATAGCAAAACCAGGTAGGGCAGGTCAGCCAAAGGTTTAACCCTCTCATGCCCACTAGGCCCAAATGGACCCAACGCACATTGCGACTCGTTGTGTTTACTGAGTATGGCGTACGTCGTACGTTTGAACGTGCGTTGTTATTCGCTCGCATTGTGAGGTTCCTTAAGGAACCGAGCAACAGCTCTCCGATAGCTCAGTGGTTTGCGTACACAAGTTTCATCCGTGCGTTTCGGGTTCGATCCCTGGCGCGGGCTTGAGTTTGTCAAACATTGCACGATACACAAATTAATTCAGGCATGAAAGGGTTAATTAAAAATTAACCTATCGCATAACTAACCCTCTCATGCCCACTAGGCCCAAATGGACCCAACGCACATTGCGACTCGTTGTGTTTACTGAGTATGGCGTACGTCGTACGTTTGAACGTGCCTTGTTATTCGCACGCATTGTGAGGTTCCTTAAGGAACCGAGCAACAGCTCTCAGATAGCTCAGTGGTTTGCGTACACAAGTTTCATCCGTGCGTTTCGGGTTAGATCCCTGGCGCGGGCTTGAGTTTGTCAAACATTGCACGATACACAAATTAATTCGGGCATGAAAGGGTTAATAACAAGTGAAACCCGCTGCTCGGCCGCCCAGTGCTCAATGACAGTTATAGGTGCCGTAGGATATTGTCTAGGTATAAAAGACCCGTTTCACAAATCCAGAGTTCCTTAGCTACCATGGTGATTATCATCGTAAGCAATCGGACAATCGGGGTACTGATTCTCCGCCAGGTGAAAGTTCCTGTATGAACGGTATGATTCAATGCATATTTTGCTGATAACCGTGGCATGTGTATCCATATGTCCACTTACGATGCAGTTGCAACCGCAGGCTTCCACACACAAAAGGCACCTACGATGCCAATAGCTATGCTCATGCAGCTACCTGTCTAACAACAACCTATCCAGCAATGGCAGGGGGCAGCAATGAGCATCTGAACGTCAGTTGGGTCCATAAAATTAAACAATTATCTTTCAAATTTTATCCAAATACCAGCGACATGTCGAGATTACGTTTACCAATACGGAATTAATTGAACAACATTGGAGATCGAAGATGCCATGCACTGCGCAAACCGACGTGTCGTTGCATCCAATTAAAATATTTTATCCGCTATATTTTGCAACTAACCCAGCATGGCGCCATACCTTATTAAAAATTTACGCTAGCCGTCTTAAGTGTGAGATATGAATTAGGAATTGCAGAGTTTGGTTTGTGTGATTTGTTCATTGTGTGAAGCTCTTGTGGGACTGTAACATCAAAGTTTCTAAATTTACCAGGGATATTCCAAATTTATAGGACTCCCCAACTTCTTTATTATTGCCTCACAGGCTATAAAGCATCGAAACTTTTCAAAACCTAAGCTACTTAGGGTTACCGAAATTTTTTAGGTCGTTAAGGAATTCCGAGCCAGTTTGAGTGGCCCAGGGTCGCTTAAGGTTAAAAAATATTTGAACTCCATATGATCACTGAAGTAGTAGGGTCACTCGACATTAAGGACAACGACAGTACAACCGTCCGCAATCGACCGGGTGTAGGAATGAAATACTACTAGATATCAGGAAGTGGTCGCCATAAATGTTTTAGGTAAACAGCGCATATAGCCATCGGCTAATGCACCGTTTACGTTATAAAGGATCCCCCATGTGAAAGTTTTGTTCACCCTTAGTGTCTCTGCCACCATCAAATATAATGTGTCTTTGACATCATGGTGTTTGTGATTGTATTTTCAGATAGTATACATAGGTGGTGTAGTGTCGATAATAGTATGGTGTAAACCACACCATAAAATTTATATGGTATTAGCTACACCATGTTGTTATTTACACGCCTTATATAATGTGTTTGTGGATGGTGTCCTTGACACCGTCAGTAATAAACAATAGGTAAATTTAGCCACTATAATTAAGTTGGTGGTGTCTGGTACACCTTCTGTTGCATTCTATAGTGTAGGTATATACCGTATACCACTGGATAGTGTACTCTAGACCATTGGGAGACAAAACTTTTACATGGAGTGTCCTTTGCAACGGAAACGCCGCATAAAACCGCGCTTTAGCAATCAAAGTTTGATACGACTTCTCGGATCTGAAAGCTATTGGAGTTTTATAGCTTCTTCTTAATATTAAAACTAGGCTCTGATCGTCATAGGTGTATTAACTGCCTAGTAGATAGAGAAAATCACATGACTTTAGAGAGCCTCTAAACACCAAACTGAAACTTGAAACAATTCAAAACATCCGTAGGCGTGATAAATTAGGGACCAAGCACAGCATGCTACCATTGCTCCAACCTCTGATAATGGCCACGGTTCTGAGAAAATTTTGTCCTCAGACACGATGGGAGAAAAACCCTCGAATTTTTGCATGACTCGATCGCTGACTTTTTGTTGTTTTCTTTATTTTTGCAGTGTGACCCATTATGTCTGGCACAGTTTCAACTTTCACATGTTCACAGATATATTCGGATTCTCTAATAGATTCACAGTTTTTTCTCTCTGTCTGTAATCATAGATATTTTGCTCGCACGATGACAGACGAGGTTGCTTGCTTAAACCTCAAAAGCGCTCGTGAAATATGAAAACTACGAGCGTTCAAAATCTGAGCAAGCAGTGGAAAACTTCAATGCTGACATACACACACGAACAATTACACTAGTAGATATAGGAAATAGGTTGAGAAGACCAAGATCGTAAAGGAAATAGGAGAGTAGCCGCGTGTCCAAAATTTCGAGCACTACCTGCCGTTTCATAAGAAATTTAGGTCTGTAAGTTATCATAGGCAGGTCAAGAATCAATTTGTGCAGGTTTCACAGAATAATGAGTGCAAAAAATGGCCAGTTTTGTCTTTATCAACCGTTTGCAAAAAACTAAAGTCTCTAATTGACAGTTATATTTTAGTTCTTTTTTGAAAACGGCTATTAGAGATTTTTGCCTTTAATGAGTGCTTGTTTGATATTAAAATCTCTAACAGATAGGTGTAAGAGGCTTTAGTCTTATATAGATAGCCAATAAATACAAAAATATCTAACAGCTAGCTGTTAGAGACTAAAATCTCTTGCAGCTAGCCATAACAGATTATTGTCTATAATGGCTAACAGACAGAAACTTTTGACTCAGTATATCAACTTAACCAGTAAACCACAAAATTTATTGCGTATTTGGAAGCTTTTAGTATATATCAGATGATAATAAAATTATATAGATCATCACTTGTGGGCTGGATTACATCATTGCAACTTTCCGTATTATAGACTCGTCGGCATAACGCAACGGCAGTCTAATAACCCGATCAGACTAAGGATTTCGATATTCCCACGCACTTATTCGATACATCCCATACAGATGGTGTTAATTAACTCCCATCAGGATAGAATTATAAGGCTGCTGGGGTTGCAGAGGCTTTAAGGTTGTGTAAACATTAAATACCAAGCATGTTATTATAAGTGTTTATACAGGGTGACAACTATAGATGAACCCACGTTTCGGTACGTTCGCTTGCGAGACACTAGTATTTTCATATGTGTCACTAATTGTATGTAGAAAGTTGTCCCCTAACGGTTGGAACCTCCCCTCTTAAAGCCATATTTCTCCCGCTCGATCGCCGGCGCACGCTGAAGCGCCGCAGAAAATTTCACCCAAAATTGGTAAAAATAGGGTCAAATATGACAAAAAATTGGAGCAAAATCGGTAAAAATAGAGGAAGTTAGGAAAAGTTTATTATCGGAAATTGGCAAAAAGCAAAGGAAAATTTGCAGTTCCTAAAAATTACAAAAATTTTACAACCCCTCTTTCTCCGACGACCTCCTCACCAGAGACCATGCAACCCCCTAAGCCGACGGACCTTGCATATATACCTATGATTTAACTATATGTAGCGAAGAAACTCGGAAAAATATAGTTTTATCTTGTATTTGGTAAAAAACTCTTCATATTCCAACATGTCATTGTACACGATGTCTGTGCATTGTCATTTTGATGCGCAGGCCTTTAATTTAATGAAACGCACATGAGCCTGCCAAGTAGTCCAAATACACCAACTACTACATCTTATAGAGGAGGATATTTTCGGCGAAAATGAGCCGCATCAACCAACATAACAAAATGTGCAAGCTTAACTTATGTCAAACAGGCAAAGGGTCGTTGAGCAGTATATCGATGTTTTTCATTGTGTAACTATAAAAAAAGAAACCTTTTACAGTCTAAGGTATTGTTAAACGCCAAGCTTTACTTGGGTATATGAGATACAACACGCATATTTTCAAACGGCGGTGAAATTATAAAGTGAACGCAGCATGGATATGTGTATGAACTTATAAAACAGCATGCTATATATGAACCTAATAATTTATGATTTTTAGAATTTTTCAATTTTTAAACGAAAAAATATTGTACAGGTAAAGCTGGTTTCTTTTTACGGATGTTCACTTCATTGTAAACTTCCTGCATATGCTCCGCTGTCCAAGCTTTGCTGCTTATAGGAAACATGGTCCACGGCATAATGTACAGTTTGAGAAAAAGCCGGAAAAAGTGAATAGTTTAGGGCCATAGAAAAGCAAGAATAATTATTTGCTCACACAATATTTGATGTATCTAATGAAATTCAACTAGCTCCGTTTCATTTACTTCCTTCCGAATGTTGCAAATATGATTGGATTAGGTGGCTCTCAAATTTTGGAGCGCAGAAGAATATTGCGCTTTATAAATTGAAACAAGTAGTTATCCAAAAACTACTGCATCAATATATGATTGTTACGCCACTTATGTACAACCGGGATCAAGGAACATGAGGATATTTCAGTCAAATCGTTCAAAAAATTTGTGTAAGCCCTCAGCAATATATACTGATAACAGCAAAACTTAAATATACTGCTTTTGTTTAAAAAATGAGGATTTAATATTATGTTTTCATCAATAACGAGAGGCGTAAATGATCATGTGTAACCTATTCAGTGAAGGTGGTAACATACATATTCAATGATAATATGATCCAAATATGTTAAAATCTTTCAGTTATGACTAAATAATAGTAAACCTCAGGGTAGTGTATTGTTTTGTAAAGTGTACTACGCAACGCTGGGTTCCCTTTAGTGTTCTGAAAGTGTGTGGGCATCAATAACAAATTGGAGAGGGGCCAATATCAAACTGGAGGGGCCAATATTAAAGCGGAGGAGGGCACCAATTTCAAACTGGAAGGAGCCAATTTCAAACTGAAAGGGGCCCAATATCCAACTGGAGGGGGCCAATATCAAATTGTAGGGGGCACCAATATGAAACTGGAAAGGTCCGTATCAAACTGGAGGAGCATCAGTGTCAAACAGGAGGGGGTACCAATGTCAAACTGGAGGTTGACCAATATCAAACCGCATGGAAACCTATGTCAAACTGGAACGGAGGCAATATCAAACAGAAGGGAGGGCAATATCAAATAGAAGGGGCCAATATCAAACTGGAGGGGACCAATATCAGGCTGGACAGGACTACCAATATCAAACTGGAAAAGGGCCAATATCAAACTGGAGGGGGCACCACTGTCAAATTGGAAAGGGACCAATATCAACTTGGAGGGGGCACCAATATCAAACTGGAGGGGGTACCAGGGTAAGGCTAGAGGGAGCACCAATGTCAAACTGGAGGTTGACCAATATCAAGCTGCAGGGAATACCAATCTCAAACTGGAGGGGGTCAATATCAAACAGGAGGCCCCAATATCAAACTGGAGGGGTGCCAATATCAAACAGGATGGAGACCAATATCAAGCTGGAGGGGACCAGAGATATCAAACTATAGGGGGCAGCAATATCAATAGTGAGCTTGCTGTAACAGATTTTTGTTTCTAATGGTTAGCTGTTAAAAACTTTAGCCTCGTGCAGCCAGCTGTAATATACAAAAATTTCTTTCAGCCTGCCGTTAAATATTTGAAATTCCAATGGATAGCTGTTAGAGACTTTTGTATCTTAACTAGCTATACGAGACAAAAGTTTCCAACAACTAACCATTAGAGACAATAATCTGTTATTGTAGCTGCAAGAGATTTTAGTTTCTAACAGCTAGCTGTTAGAGATTTCTGTATTTATTAGCTATCTATATAAGACTAAAGCCTCTTACACCTGTCTGTTAGAGATTTTAATATCAAACAAGCACTCATTAAAGACAAAAATCTCTAACGGCCGTTTTCAAAAAAGAACTGAAATATAACCGTCCATTAAAGATTTTAGTTCCTTGCAAACGGCTGTTATAAACACACGTGCCCACTTTTTGCACCCATTATTCTTTGAAACCTGTACGTATTGCTAGCGATAGAAATTAGTATAAACGGTTACCATTGGTGTCAGAGTCAAGGTTTTACTCCAACCTTAGCGTAGACTTACACTAGATAGGTGAAAGGCGTAGTTCACTTTTATTTGCGCGCAGAAACTGCACACCATAGCCAGGATGGTCACAACAGTTGCAGACATCTGAACTCGAGTGCAATGGTAATATAAGATGCATCCTTCGTGCAATGATTCTCAGCTCCAATGAGTGCAAAAGCATAATCATTGCACGTTCTTGTGCAATTGCAATATCCATTGCAATCACGTCATGCATTTGACGATACTATTGCATTCACTGGGGCAATAAAAATAGCGCTTGCATTCCAGCGTGCAATGGTTTTGATCATCGCCCAGGTAATGAGTTTTATATTTGCACGTTATAGTGCAATGGTTTGCACTGGTGCATGTGTTAGTGCAACGGTTTTTACAAATGCACTCTTTCGTGCATTAGTCCATGCCTAAACGCATGCAACGGGATTTGTTGACGTATGTGCCTGCCAAAATTCTCGAGGATTTGTTAATACCATTGCTTGCTTACAGTGCAATGAGTATTTTGTTTTCGTGAACTTGACTCTTTACACAAACTCAGGAACTATACGTTTTTTCGCTAAAATTTTTATATATGCAAAATTTGGCTAAAATTTGTATGTATATATTAACAAATCACTTTGTTAGGGGTTGTTTGTCCGAATTAGTTAAGTCATTTTAGCATGCTAATATAATTTTATATTTACAAACATTTATTATTAATCTTCAATGTCATTGATCTGCGCTTTGAGCAATATTATTCGCTTGGAATGAATTGCTATTTGTAGAACATAAATCTATAATCATAAACATAGTTATGTAATCTGTAATCATAATGCGCGAGTAAACTTAACATGCGCCCATCGATTATCCTATTTTGAAATAGCCGATAGCGAACCGCAAACCGTTGTTACGAAACAAATGCGGAAATTTGATCGGTTTTTCGATAGCAGAATGTTGACAAAATTAGAAACATGTACCAAAAATTACACATTGTGTTCCAACAGAATTTTGACGATTTTGAATTTGCAGCGAAAAGTGTTATCTAATGCCGATCAGCTTGGGATTTGTATTTGTTTGTGTTCGCGAACAAATTTAGTGTAATATTGACGTCATAAATCAATCGCTCCTGAGGCTTAGGGTACAGTGTTCGCGAAAAAATCCAGCGAATCCAAATTCCGTAGATTTTCGTTCGCAAAAAATTCGTTAATTTTCGCGAACAGAAATTTGCCAGATTACTATCACAGAGGTGTGTGTTAGCGAACAGTTTTGTGCCGGATTACGGTTTCCCAAAAAACGGTCGGTAACAGATTTTTTACCGAAATAGCAAAAAAGGATTATTGATGGGCGTGGGTTAAGCTTGCTGTCGCATAAGCATAATTCTATTCACAAACCTTTATTATTAATCTTCAATGTCATTGATCTGCGCTTTGAGCAATATTGCAATATTATTCGCTATTTGTAGAACATAAATGTGTAATAATGTTGACTCTGTCTGTTCTCTGTACATGCAACAATTTAAAAAATTCTATCGTATCGAGTCACATTTCTTATTTATTAAGAATACGAGCAATTAGTTCACCTTTCGAGAGACCACGAATTGTAACCGAAGCTATATTATGGAACAAAGTCTGGTCTGCTATTTGTCGACAACGACAACAAATCATTCATTTGCTGTTTCTAATTCGATCAAACGTTAACGTCATTTATGCTTGGCAAAAAACACGTGGTATTGTTCCAAACATTAACAGTGACACGGTTGCCAGAATTTGTAGATTTTAGCGCTAAAATCATACTACTATTATTGGACTGATGCTTCAACACAACAATATAATGTTGTGAATAGAAACATTTTGACATTCGTACATATTTCTATTTTAATAGGCATTAAGTGTCGCTGTCACGTTCCAGCAGCGAAATTAGGTGTCTTCTCTGATTTAAGCGAGGCCCTAAAATGCCGCTTGGAAAGGCCAATACACTTAGACTACTCTTATATATACACACCAGGTTCGACTTTATATCATAGTTTGGGATTGTAAATCATAACGGCTGAGTATCTTTATGACCAGAGAAGGGGCGTGTAAAGACTAAAGTCGTAGGTTGGAATCCCATGTCTATCGACATTTTGTGATATTGCAAACTATCTTACATAGCTTCAAAAAAGACAAATCTGTGCCGGCACTATAACTTTGGTTAAAGGAATCGCTGTATATATAAAAAATGAACGTTAGATCTGGCCACGGTGCAAACGTTCATTTTTTATATATAAAGCGATTAATTTCTTTTAACAAAAAAATTTGCCTCACTGAATTTCCGTCAAATAAAAGAGTTTTTCATCTTGAACTCATGTTAACTAACGTCGCAGATGAAAGCTTAAAATAGTTCTTATCCATATAAAATAATTATTACACACGGCCCTTAAGCAAGGTTAAATCATACACTAATCAGAAACTAAGCAATTTCAGAAAAAGGCTGAGACATACTCGTCAGTATAGCTTGTTTTTCTTAACCTTTTAGTTGTGCAAACTCTTAGAAGGTTTATCGATTGTCGCCCTAAACATTATAAACACCACTGTTATGTAATGTTGAGTCGGAAAGTCAAACACTACAACATATACTATCTCTTCAATCTCAAAATATCGGGTGATAATATTAAAGGCATAGATTGTTAAATTTAAAAGGAGTAAGTTCTGAAGTCACATCAGGTACATTTTTTCAAATATATACACAGTCATACATGCTCAAGGTCCGAAGTCTCGCGGGCGGATAGCGGATGTTACTCCTAATGGATCAGCGGTCGGCGGTTGATGGTCGTCATGGAAAATAAATTTTTCTTGATTTTTACCCATTTGCCACAAATTTTTGCCAATTTTCCCTCATGTTTGTCTGTTTTTGCCAAAATGTAGCTTATTTTCTCCAAAATGTGCTTTTCTCTGTCCGGTTCCTGGAGGGAGTGCAAAGTCTCAGTGGGATATTTGAAGCCCCTAAGGAGGAGATTCGAGTTTCAGAGGAAATAATCCCCGTCCTTATGAGCTTGTGTTACAATCATTATTAAGTGTTTTATACTGTTGACATTTTACGACGTCGCTGTACCTCACTCTGTATTAACATATTTGATAAAATGACCTTACCATCGTGTGAAATAAACGTGTGAAAATTCGGCAAGCTTTGCTGATATAAAAGTGATGATTATCAGCAACACGATACCATCTTAACACCATTGGTGCAAAAATGTCTCAGCAGTTGCACTGAAAAGCGCTTTGATAAGACAATTTCATGCCTTGATAAACATTATTGTCGTAAAGTTTGTAATAGTAATGATCATTTCACGAACAATCAGCAAAACTATTGCGCTCGGGTATGTAAGCTAAAGCTTTTTTGCACATTTAAATGCAAATATCGTTTCGAAAGCTCGGTGTCAATGCATTGTACACTACGGTTGCATATTCACATGCTATCGCTTCTGCATATGCATTAGGGCAGCTACAGCGTTTACCTTTGCAGGACGCCGCATTCGATGTTACCATTGCTCACAAATCGATCGGAGTGCATTAATAGCGACCGCACTGCCCACAGTGTGCAGTAGCTGCACACAAATAAACGTGAACGACACAAAACGGCAGCATGCCTCCGAACTTTTGGTGTAGATCACGAACCGGTCTACCCTAAAGGTTTACTATTTATCAGAAAATGAAATTCATCAATGCCAGGCCATTCGAAAATCATAACTTCGCCTTTGGTTAAAATATGCAATTTGGTACAGACTTTGGGAACCCACAACTATTGCAATATAAGTTGGAGAGATTCCCCTGCGAAGTATTTTGATAGGTAGAAAACGACTATTTTTCGAGACTATCAACTTCGGATAACTAATTATGACCATCGCAAAATAAACTAGATTTCGACACGAAAATGCCTCTTTCCGCACGGCATGTGTGTTCGAACTAACTTCGGACTACTATAGTGGTAGTGTTTCTGACCGGATGATGCCATCAGGCATTCGGCAACATATACGACCTAAACTTTCGTAGGAAATTATTAAAGTCGGTCGGAGATCGAGACCCGTCACGTATTAGAACGTCAAAGGTGATATATATTCGCATCGTGAGGCATAAACTCAAGGGTACTCAGCGGTGTTAATATACTCAACACGACAAGAACAGGCACGTAAGTTTGAGATTACGTGAAAGCTTAGAAAACTGATTACCTAGGTGATCCATGATACCAAGACATGGGTTAAACTTTCCAAGAAATAAACTATAGGAAGTGTTGTGAGTATCTGTTTGTGCGGTACGAATTAAGATTGATTTTGGAAAGGCATTATAGGAATATTCAACCAATATATAACTAATAGTTTTGAGATCGCGACACGATTTAGAATAGGATTATGACTGGCGACTACAATACGTACTCCCTGAAACTTGTGTTTGTCACCATAGGTGAATAATCGGATGGTGTCGGATAACATATTACAGAACGGGTTGAATTTAGTGAGCGTTTAAGGTCTGTCATGAGCGTCTAAATAGTGCCTCGTACTTTGGATTGGAATTTGACAAAACACAGATCTTCACGTCTAATAAACCCTGTAGGATATCCTCAATCATGACATATTGAGTGATAAATATGAGCTACACCGTGGTCGTTGATCCTTCGGTGATAGGGTTATAGGAATGTATTAAATATCCTAGGACGAGCCTTGGGGGTTTGGTAGGTTCATAAGCAAGTGAAGCGCTTGGCTTTAGGTCTAATCGCCCGGGGATGTACCCAAGCAATACAAATTGGCTTTGTTGGAATATACCCAATTGTGATGTCAATTGTGGCAAAGTTCTTCTTAATCACTAATGAATATTTTTATTTGAAATCTTAGAGTTACGCAAGTTATTCATCACACGCAGTATTAATGACAGCCACAGTTAGTTTGGGGAATCGGACCGATTAAGCAATTGCAACAGAAGGAACTTGGTATACTGACAACTTGGAGACTTTCCCAGTGGCACAAAAAATGCGCGATTGAATTGAGAAAACGGTTTGCATTTATTAACACTGGGGACGCTTCCGCAGTTGGGTCATTCATCCAGGAAATGTTAAGTTTATTTAGGTTACACACTCCAAGCTGTGGTAGTAATATTGCTCCGCTAGACATTGAAAACGATCTCTCAGTCAGGAGATGTTTTTGGTTAATAAGATATTGCACTTGGGAAATCAATAGAGAGGCCGATGAGTTTCTAGTTATGCTTTTAAGGCTTCAACGTAAAATTTACCATGTTGGATTTTGTTTCAATTCAACATAAAGTTCACTAGGCTAGGTTTTAGCACCGACCTGTAAGGACATAGCTCTAGCACTAAATCATTCAATATTTCATAGTGCCGAGGCTTAACCTCACCACCAAAAATAACGCAGGTCGGTACCCATATCTGCCGTTGTGTGCGAAACAAAGATAAAAATGGTGATCGTGGTCGTTCGGTTATCAATTTACTGAAATCTTAAATTTACTAGGTTTAGTTTAATCCTAACGATGTGGTTACGTGCTGCTTTCTAGGATACGCTTGTACTAAGTTAAGCACATTGCAGTCACGTTACTTCAAAAGTTCTAAATTAGTAGGAAATTAAAGAGGGCCGAAGACGGACCTCGTCGTCGAAAAATTGCGATTTGCACCGTGTTATATCGTCGCTCATCGTTTCTGTAGGTGTGAAGGCAGAATTTCAAAAAAGACCAACGGGGATCAGGAGTATCTCGGTCGAGAAATCTAAAATTTGCTAGGGTTAAAACAATTAATAGACTATGGAATTAATTATAGGAACGGGATTTATTCGGAAAACAGCGAGCAAATCTTATTTTTCCAATAAATTGGTTACGGGTTCAGCAAAATTCTAAGAATACGAAAAGGAAGATGCCACCGCCTCTCACTTGAGCCTCGCCAGTGTGACCTGTTTTACCATACCTTGTTTAAACTAAAATGATTCTAATCTGTGTTCATGAATTTCCATTTTCGGGAGCCCAAACCTAGCCCTAAAAGCAACCTAGCCATCAGAACATAGTATATGTGTAACTTATCTATTGCAACTTATTATAAGAAAGCAGAATCTTGTGTGCAAGTGTTTGAGTCTATATTTGCACTTAATGCATTTACCTGGTGCTGGATTTTTTATAAAGGGCGCAGGAGCATTTAATGACTTAGCTAATTTTGAGTGAGTTTAGAGGGAGTAGTAGAATTAAAACAGTTTTATGTGAGTTGGAGATATATCTAATTTGAGTGTAAGGTTTGGGTGCCCTAAGTGTTAGATTAGCGGATATGTGTACGTGTATTTGCTGGATTTTCGAATAAAACCTTGAAATTTGCTTATACTTAAGAATTCGGGGAAATCATAAGAAGTTATTCTCCAACTACTAAAATTCAACTAAGTTTAAGAGCGAATTTCATGAAAGTGGAACCAGAATAAAAACTTGGAAAACTTTATACGTAATTTGGAACACTTAGAGAAATCAATAGAGATAAAATTAGGTGTAAGACTTATAATCCGGGTATTTAAATGGTTGCACAGTTAGCTCAGGATCCCATTCGGCCTCAGAATTTGTGCAGTTAAGGAGAGTGCCGTTCAGCTATTTGTGTGTTTTATTAGTAGTATTAGTATCATTTGCATTGTGTTGTATTGTATTGGAAGCAATAAACGATATTTGTCATAAGTTATGACACGTTAAGGCCCTAGGAATAAGCTAATAAACCAGCATTAGATATCTCATTAGAGAATTTAGGGTGAAAATTGTCGTAGTTTGTATATAACCTACGGTAGGACTAAACATCCGTAGAACCACATAGGCCACACCGGCACAATGAACTTTCATGGTGCGAGTATCGCTGCCAGTAAATGAGCCCACCACGGCACAGCCTGACGCGAGTGTCGCGATAGGCTATTAGTGTACCCTGGTACCACGACCAGTTCGGACGATAGTTGATAAACGCTAACGTTTGTACGAAATATCAAAATTACCATTGTTGACATGACGCTTTAGATACGGTTAAAGTTTAGTATTTGCTAATACAGGGACTTAAAAAATTGGAAATCCAGAACGTCCCATGACTAAGATTAATTTTATCCTGGGTAAAAGGTTCAGTTCAATCCACAGTAACTTAGGTCAAAAACGTAACAAAAACGAGGCGATTGCCTCTGTACCGAGCAACACGTTTAAGGGAAGATCATTACTACACGGGATTCGGGAACTCAAATAAACTGTGCTACGATGCTCTGTCGTCACGAGAACGCAGGCGATTTATAAACCCATGTGACGCAGCATGAACCCTATGTAAACTTCCAAATGACAAATATGACAGGTAAACTAGGAATATCTAATGGGGCATTTACATTAAATTGAGGGCAGGATGACTTAGCTTTGTACTGTAGTCAGGCGTCGCTATAACATTGTCCTAGTACAGTGGAAGCCAACTATGAAGACATAAATTGCAGCTTAGTAACACTGTCTGGTGTTGCACACGGGTGAGCTCAGACTCAAATATCTGTCGTGTATAGTCCGGGTTCACGGTATATAATGTAACACCGCATTAGGTATAATGTAAAGCTAAAGATCTTTTGCCAAAGTTTGATTTTCCCGGCCGCACAGCTGCCAAAATTTGGCATTTCCTCGCTGGCCAGCTGCCAAAATTTGAATTTCCTCCACTGGACAGCCACCAAATTCTGTGTTTTATATTTTGCTAAAATTTGAAATTTCTCGCGCTGGATATTTACTAAAATAGAAATATTTTGCCTTCTACTCTTGCCAAAATTGAATTTGCCGCGCTGGTGATCTTCCAAACCTTAAATTTACTGCGTTGGACTGATGCCAAAATTTTGAATTATCTGTGCTGGAAAGCTGTCAAATTTTAAATTTTCTACGTTGGACTCTTGAAAAATTAGTGTTTTCTTTTGGGACTACGGCTAAAATACAATTATACATTAATAAATGTATTACATAATATAAAATTTACAATATACGTCGTATTATAACTATTTATAACAGTCAGACGAGATAACTAAATTTGTTTCACATGGTTCCGCCTAACTATGTGGACATTATATAGAGCTCTCTGAAACCTTAGGACAAAACTGATAGCCAGAATGGACTGTGAAAATGTCCCATACTGTCACTCTTCATTGTGGAACAAGCCGATGCACTCTAGTTAGCTTAAATGCCCCATAAATTAACACGTGTGAATCACTAGGAAATTAGTTGTATAGAAGATTACTGGTTACTAAGAAATAGAATGCGAGCACTCAGCAAGTAAAACTTGCATAGGAGTGTCTCTGGACAGTACACTGCGGTGGCAGGCTGACCTTGAACTATGCTCAGTAAACTGAGGTTGTGCTACGTTAAACTTTGGCAAATTAGGTGGTCATCAGCGACCGGAGTCAAAAGGGAGTTACTGGAGACAGCGACTTTGTCTGCAACGGTTGCTCTCAATTCAAAAAGAAGTATCACATTACCCATACTAAACGAGCCGAATAAATTCTTAGTTTTCTTTGGGTTACTAAACGCTTTGGGTGATAGTAAATTTCATAAAATCGGGGGCGGAGCCTGCACTTCGACCAGCAAAATTTAAAGGCAAAAAAGAATGTGTACGATCGGAGTTGAGATTGGGGTTGCAGAACAACAAGGAGCTTAAATTCTAGGTAAAATATAGAATTAATTGTGATATATTTTAATACTGTTCCATGGCTACAGATTAATTGCCGTAAACTTCAAGGCGGACGGATGGACCGATGACAAATGTTTGCATATACAGTTCCCCGTCTGTCCAAACTATCATAAAGGAAGTAAAACTATTTATGACTCGGGCTGGATCTTATCTTCGCAGAAACGAACCTGTCCGATCCTCTTAAGCTCTTGTAACCTACTGTTTATTATCGACAGTTCATGCGTTATGTATATAAAGAAATCCAGCAGCGTACACGTATCAATGTACAAGCAAAGAAACGCTTATCAACAGTTTCACTTTAACAGGAGCAGGAACGGTGCTATTTTAGCTCAGTCGTATCTTCATATGGTCTATGTCTTTTAAAAAATTTCTATAATGTTGTATATCCCATATCTGCACCTACCGCTTACCTCTCTTAACATTGTTCCGGTTTCTGTAACGGCTGTGATAAAGTATCATCCCCTTTGCCGTAAGGTACAATCTTCTAGCTTACAGGAGAGTTAGTAAAGCAACGATGTGTTCATTGAATACACTACGATAGTGTTATATTACTTGTGCTTACCTAACCATGAAGTATTTTAAGTCGAGAGTATCCCAACCTTGCCGCGACCTATTAGCTACACAGCCGCCCAGCAACAAAAAGTTTATTATATTATAGCTCATACATTACTAGTCGAGCACTAAGTCATAAAAGAATAAGACTTGATTCTTGGATCAAACAGTCGAAAAATTTATGAAAATATCGTTAGTCAACTCAATGTCTTGAGAAAAGTTTTGCTAAGCTATAACGAATATGCAGGACGACGATATGTTGTAATATGTTGTACTATGCAATATGTAGTGTCGTTATATTTATTCATTCTATTTGTGTTTTGCTTAAAACTTTGTGGAGAAGTATCATTACCTATCCTAATTTGTCACGCATGTTGTCCGTCATAACAGCGTTACATTCACTGCGCACATTAACCCCTTTTGTTCCAACTAGCAAAGTCTCTAATTTTTCCATCAATCTTTCTATACGAACCGTAGGACGTGCAGCTTTCGAAGTACGACTGGGCTTGCTTTGGGAGTGCAATAGCTGACTTTAACATCGCTAACCTGATCCCTCGGAAAAATTTATAGCCACCCCTATCTTAATTGATATCATCGTGCTTTGCTTCCCATTTGTATATCTGTTTTTATCATTATCGGTGTGTTAACATGTTAAATCGATTTATGGTGCGTTAAACTCACAAGAAAAAGATTCCTCATGGTGTTTAGTGTTCGTTTCTTGCAGCATCTATATGTCACATGTTTTGTTCCTTCAGCCTGGTCAGCGATCCATGCTAGAGCAAGATAATCGAAACATTGGCCGGAATTAAACAACTCTATCAGTTCAAAAGTAATAAAAATCCTACATTTAACCGGAACCCTGTGGATACACAACGATTAAATAATTACTCAGCGAATTCGGGCCCAAAGACGCATATTGAACACAGGCTCGATATCGGTGCACTGTCATTCAGGATAAATAGTCCAACAACTTCAACACGAAATTGATATAGAGAATAGGGGCGTGACATTACCGCCTGTGAGCAAGTGCCAGTATTAGCCTCACTGAGGTAACTCAGCAATCATACCAGATGCCAAATACGTGCGCAACCAGTCGTGCGGGGTCCGAACACAACTCATGAAGCGCGCCTATGACATTTCCAAGCTCCATTATATAGTTTCTTGCGTATGAAGAGGAAAGGTTATCGAGGTATATTGGAAAGGAAAATCGAGAAATTCATGAAAATTTGCTCCAGCCTTGAGGTTATGATGATCTAGGTCGTATGGGCGTGGTGTTGGGATGTTGCGCCATGCACGTGCGAACCGTTATTACATTTATATAAAACATGCACTAAGTCTAAGCCTAGGTCAGGGGGCTGCCACCACCGAATCCCCCACGGTAAGCTGTTCTTTTTTATAACGTTATAACGTAACGCTACTCACTGTTATTTGGGCCGGAATATATTGGTTTTAACCCAATTGCATTCAGTAGCCATTAATTTATTCAGATATTTTATATATCATATTAATAATGCCAATCACACGAACGTCTGTTGACCTATCGACTAATATGCTGACATATGCCAATTCAAACTGTGGTCAACCCATACCTGCCGAAACTGGCGACTCCTATGTGACTTGCAGCTGTTGTCGATCGAATTTCCACACCGTATCAGTGTGCGGAAATGTCAATCAAGCGCTTTATCAGGAGATCACCAAGCCGAACAGTCAGGTATTCTGGTCCTGTGTTCGCTGCTTGCCAGTGGTCAAAGATATGTTTAATGGAAGCAACTCAAACACGTCAAAAATCGAGGCATTGTCATCCAAACTTGATATGCTTTGCACGATCGTAGCAGATATCTCTGCTGCCGCGTCGACACCCATCCAGCGCGATGCTCCATAGCGTGCCCGTCCTTGGGAGGATGGCTGTACCACTCGCACCACGTCTATCAACTTCTCATCCGCCCTAATGGAAATCAGCGACCGTCAGTCTCGTCAATCCAATTTGATTATCTTCAATTTGGATGACGGAGTAACTGCTAATAATGATATCTTCGATCAACTCTTACTAGCAACGAAAACAAGGCCGAGCGACGTAACGATAAAAATATATTTCGTGTCAGCAAAAAAGTGGCTGGAAAAGTTCAGCCACTGAAAATTGTGTTTGCGTCGCCGGATGATCCGGCTAAAGTGTTGCGTAATGTGAGCAATCGCAACCGATCGCTTTAAAAAATGCAGTATAAAGCGTGACCTCACCAAAATACAACTTGAGGAAGAGCTGATATTGTATAACGAGTTTAAGGCAAGATGCACTGCGGGCGAACAAATCCGTGTCCACCGTGGCCGCATTGTGCCAAAAAACTTTCGCAATGCCAATTAGAGAATAATAATCATACTCTTACTAATGATGTAACTGTTTCTGCTAATATAATTACTACTATTACACCTAATCGTAACAACAATTATAATAATGATTATACTATTAATAATATGCTATCTTGGTGTGTTTTAATCAATTGCCAATCATTAGTGAACAAAATAGATAGCCTGCGTTTGCAGTGTGATATTGAAAAACCATCTGTTGTTTTTATAACCGAATCATGGTGCCATGCTAGTGTACTCGATTCTGAAATTGCTATCTCAGGCTACAAACTGTTTCGTGGTGATCGATCATCCACGGTGGCGGTGTTTCAATTTATGTTAGCAATGACGCTACTTTTGACTGTTCTCTGTACGAGGAATGTGTTAGCTGCATCTATGATTTAAGCGACCATAAAACGTTGCTAGCCTGTATATATCGTTCGCGTAGCAACACTGATGAGCTGAACTTAAATTTATTACTCACGTTAAATAAACTAAATGATTTTGACAATATTTTATTGGCGGGTGATTTTAATTACCCTCAAATTGACTGGTCATCAGTCTCATGGCCTCTCATGGATGATTTTATGAGCATTATGTTTGAAAACAAACTGTCTCAATTAGTAACAAACCCAACACGTCATGGAAATATACTTGATTTGGTTTTCTGTAATGTGCCTAATTTTGTCTCTAATATATCAGTGGGTTGCCCTCTAGGCATGAGTGATCATAACCCTGTTTGGTTTCAGCTTCAATCTGGTTCGACGGGCATCACTGCTTCATCAACAACAAAAAATGTTGGCGACGTCTCGATTGGCTTAAAATTATTAACTACTTATCGTCCCAATTATCAAACCTTCGCCCTTCAAAGGTTGAATCTGGTTGGCAAAAGCTAAAATGTATCATACCTAATGGAATTGAGCTATTTTGTCATATCGTTTCAGATAATAGCCATCGCCATCGTTCGCCTTGGGCTAATTTCAACACATGGACAGTTATCAAAAGACAGCGAAATGCTTATCGCACCTGTCAACGCGCTCGTACTTATGTATCATGGATTGCCTATATACAGACAGTTGAACTCACAGTACTATCATTTTTCAGGCCAAATCAAAATATCTACGGAAATTAGCAACTAACTTGGGTTCTCAACCAAAGAACTTTTGGGCCTACACTCGTGCCCAGCTGAAACCAGAACGCGTCTGCGGGCCACTTCAAAATGTTGATCAATACACGTCAGATCCCATTGACTGCGCTAACATTTTCAACCATCGTTTTATTAGCGTTTTTTCAGATAATACTCAAGTGGGTCCACAAATCCCCCGAAAGGGAACGAGTTCAATTAACAACATAGATTTCACCGTTCTTGACGTTTTATCAACATGTACTAAACTGAAACGCGATTCATCTCCTGGGCCCGATGCAATTTCAAACATTGTACTCATAAGTGCTGCCATCATTCTGGCTACGCCATTGGATCACTTCTTTCAACTTGTTTTCGCCAGTGACACTGTTCCCAGTGACTGGCAAACCACACATGTAGTCCCAATCTATAAAAAATGTTTGCGACACCAACCTGATAATTATCGGCCCATAAGCCTAACATCAAGTCTCTCAAAGGTGCTCGAAAAAATTGTATAATCTAAAGTTAATGTCATATGCTTTATCTTACGAACTTTGCAATTTATTTCAATGCGGGTTTATTCCAGGCCGCACGACAACGCTGGAACTCTTAAACTATCTTCATTTTGCCATTCGTTCAGTTGACAAAAACTATCTGGTGAATTGTGCTTATCTGGACTTATCAAATGCTTTTGATAAAGTTGCCCATAACAGACTACTTTATAAACTATCACGTTACGGAATTGGTGGTCACTTATTATCCTACATACGTTACTTTTTAACCGGCCGCTAACAGCAAGTCATCATTGGCAACAGCTTATCACATGCAGGAAACGTCACAAGTGGTGTCCCACAAGGCACAGTGCCTGCCCCCACATTGTTTTTATTTTTCATCGACGATCTTGACACATACGTCGACTGTTTTATAGGCAAATTCGCAGACGACACTCGGATTGCGAAAATAATCGACCGAGAAAACTATCTGAAGGACGTATCATCATTTCAATACAACCTGTGTCGCGCCTGCAGAAGGGCTAATGACAATTATCTATATTTTAATGAAAGTAAATGTGTTACTGTAAGCTTTGGTTTTAATAATCCTGCTTTTCAGTATCATGTCAATGACCACCAACTCAGCACGGAAACATAAATCAACGATTTGGGGGTAATTATCTCAAACAACCTCAAGTCATCGCAACACGTCGCCAAGGTGGTTCGAAGCGCGTTCGCTATCTTACGCCTTATTCTACGCATATTACATCCAATATCAAAACTAGTTTTCCTACAGTTATATAAAAGTCAAGTTCGTGCCATGCTCGAGTACGGTTCTGTGGCATGGAGTCCCCTCTCGCAACGTGATATAGATCTATTAGAACGGGTTCAACATTGTTCAACAAACGGGTTGTCGGGTTGTGTGATTTTAGCTACGAAGAGCGCCTTCAGTTTCTGGGTATACAAAAACTATCAACTCGACGTCTCCGTCAGGACTTAATTTTCCTGTACAAACTGTTCAACAGCCATCTATACTACCATATTGATGATATATTTGTACGTTCAATTAACACGCAAACTAGGGGTCATCCATATAAACTCCGTTCTGTGACAGTGCACGCCCCTCCCCTCCTTAAATGTGCCATATCGCCCCATTATATACTGTTGTCCCATATGGACATTTTTGGCTTAGTTTTTGGTCACAGCAATTTAATAATTAGTATTACAAGATAATTTCTCGCATTCCGGCGCACATCGCCCCCCCCTGTCCCAGGTACTCACACGCTGCCCCTCGGAAAAACCAAATTATTGGCAATAACTTATAAAATATTTGTTTATCAACTAGTAGCACTGTACGCCAAATGCTCCTATTTAACCTAAGTTGAACCTAATTTATTTACTTTCCAACCTAACTTCACAGTCTGACCAAAGTTGAAAACAATTCGCTGCGCAAATTGTATCGCTCGCCTTTGCGTGTTGTGCGCGGTGTCGTTTCTTGCTTGTGTTTTCTTTGCCTACAGTTCATTAGCACTGTTGTTCGTTGCTGCCAGCGCGGCTATTAGTTATGTAAGCAAAGCTTAGTCTCAGAGGTAGTTCTAACTGGTTAGAGCGCTGAGCCGGGGACCGAGAGGTGGCTGGTTCAAACCCCAGTTAGGTAAACTTTTGTTCTTAATGGGTTTTTGGTAATTTTTGAGATTTTTGAGGCTGTTAAAATCTTTTTTAGCCTTAGGTCACCAAAAAGGGATAGTGCCCTGACACGGGCTTATTTATTCAATAGTTTTGGGCTATACCGACCACATTTTAACCAGTATTACATTAATTGTGGCATAATTTGTGTGTGTTTTTGTGGTATGTCGTGTGTATTTGTGTTTTTAAGTTCTTACGAAATTGTGTGTTTGTAATTGTGTTTTGTAGTGTCAGAATTGCAGCACACATGCCGAAGTTTTGTTAAAATTAGCTAGGTTTAAGGGAGTTTAAGATGATTTTTGTGAGAGCCTAAGATATAGGTTGGAAACATATCGGATTTAAGTGTAAGTGTTGTGTTCCTTAAGCACTAGGGTTACATTAGCGGATCTGTGAGTGTGTTTGTGCTTAATCCGTGTCTAAATTGTTTTGACTTAGCAATTCCAGGAATTTTATTTTCTAACGTTAAAATTTAGCGCAACGTTAGAGAGGGGATTGCGAAATTCTTGGAACTCAGAACCATTTTGTATCGTCCATATGTAATTTTATTAAGTTAGGGAGATTTTGAGTGGGTTAGCCAGGAGTAGGACCGGAATCTAAGTTTATAAAAGCGCTGTCCGCGCTAGTTCGGGGCCTCAGTCAGCCTCTCAGAAGAAGATATGATTAGGTGAGTACGGTTCAGCCGTTTTGATTATATAATTGTTTTAAATTGTGTGTTAATGTGTGAAATAAACGGTTTACAGGATAATACGAAACACATTACATTGGTTTACCTAGGCTCACGCGGGCTATTGTTTAACTCTCACGTTTATAATCGGAAGGTAAGACATAAACCGCCTCTAGTTTGTGCAAAACTAGAGCCTAAGGACGATTTAAATACATTTGAAGACTTCATAGAGAAATTTTATAGGAGGTATACTGGTGGCTCTCGTGAGTAAAGACACAAACCAAGAACCAGACATCAACATGAATATAAGCGGGAATGACACAATTGGCTGCATCGGCAACCAAATGGCACCTGCATACTATGAACGTCGAGCCATTGAAATTAAAAATGTTCCACTATATCACGGCAATTTTGGGGATGATTTTGAAGATTGGTTAGGCACTTTCTAACGTATAGCACTAGCTAATGAATGGAATGAACTTGACAGGGCTCGTCTGTTACTAGCATATTTGCGAGACCAAGGAGGCGAAAATGGGATTCTATTTCCCGCTGGAATTCAGGAAAATTACTGATTTAGTAATAAAAAGTCTCTTAAGGAATTGTTGACACCGAAGGAAATAACGAACCAGTACAGTATCTAGCTACAAACCAGAGCACAGGGCACAGGGAAACTGTTGATCTTGCGCTAGGGATATAAAGGCATCGTTCGCGAACAATCTGACACTAGATACTGACAGTAGAGGGCGGATGTCGCTGGACAACTTTCTGAACGGTCTCAAAAGTTCTATTCAATTTGTTTACGTTGTGACATCATCCTGCCACGTTCCAAGCGAATTGCTCGTGCTTGTGAGCAGGAATGCTATGAGAAACTGGAAGGTTCGTTTGACTTGGCGACCTGCAGTAAGTGAAAAGTTAGCTGCTAATGTGAGAGGACATGTTTCGAGTGGGATTCAGCAGAAAATGGAGGACATCTTAAAGTTAAATAAGGAGTTAATAGAGGCTTTCTTTACGAATATTAAGACAACATCTGAACACGGCAAATTTAATAGGAACATTAATTCCGATAATTATAGAAATAGGATGATTCCCGATTGCCGTAAAATATGTGACTATTGCCGAAGACCAAGTCACATCAAGTTCAACTGTCCCCACAGAAGACCCGCATATTTCAACAGAAACTATCAAAATAACTCTTGGGCGCCTAATACGACCAATCAAAACTTTTGGCAATTCGGGGCCCTGAGGACCAAGGGCGCTTAGCGCATCCTAGTCCCGGGCCATTAACATAAACCTCGCAGTCAAATAGATGCGACAAGTTGCCAACGTTTGAATCGGAAGCATGGGAAAAAGAAATTCAAACTGGTCAACTACAACAAACGGCGACACAATCGGTGGATTGGATATTGTAGGTGGAAATTTTACGGCGACGTCTTGTCTAGAATGCCGGTGGGTCAGTGCAGTATCGATGGCCCAAAATAATTGTGAACAATTGTGGTATCCAAAAGAAATTGATGTTAATTATGTTTACCGGTTATTTTTACCCGGTCTCCCGACCTAGTAAGTAGGTTCGTGGCGATGACTTCGGAATCCATTTGCGAGTATAGATCGGGAAATTTTAGCCGATTGCACGCAGTGGCTTGTACAATTGAGCAAGTCGTATCAAGTTGTCGCTCAGCTGAAAAACAATCAGCGGCGGAAAACAAATCAAAGTTGTGGTAGCGCTTGTAATCAAGTCCACGGCGTGTCGTAAATTGTAGGAGCAGTGACAACAAAGTTAGGAAGTGCATTCCAAACATTGATAACGCGGTTGGAGTAGAAATTGCGTCTGCATGAGAGAATGGGACGCGCATATAGATGCGTTGTAGTTTTAGATCATGTTGGCGTAGCTGACGATGCGACGCCAGTTGAACATCGCTGAAGTGAAGTCAAAATCTACGAGGCCATATGCATGAGCTGGTGACAGAGAATCAGAAATGGGCACGCAGTCGTCGAGTTCGATAGCGTTTGCAGACCCAAATGCCCGGAGAACGACCTTCGTATGGTGCATTCTGTAGGACGGAATCAACCTTGTAGCGCGTCGTCGCACTTTCTTAAGAACAACAATATCCCGCTGGTAAAATATGGGCTCCAGGCTACTGACTGGCGTACTCCAGCTTCGATCTTAGCAAGTGCGAGGTAGTAGAGCGCAACAAAATGTTGTTTATATCCGATATTGTAAAGTACGCTTCATGTGATAGATAGTCTTGTTTGATTCGGCAGCTACGCGAGAACAGGTGCTCTGAACGGCTTGAGATTACTGATGCGCCAATCGGTGACGCCTAGGGCTCTTAGTCCGACCGCATTGATGGGATCTATTATTTCGTTGATGGTATATTCATATTGTGGGTTGTTGTGGCAAAATTGAATACATCCAAACTTGTCAATGTTGAAATGTAGCAACCATGTTTCAGACCAGTGGAACAAAGACCGAATGTCAGCTTGGAAATCCCTTGTGTCTATGTTGTGAATGTTAGACGGTGAATTAGTAGAAGAAGCTTTGTGTCATCAGCAAACATCC
>JASANE010011940.1:0-26044 GCA_030248225.1 Trileptium ribeirensis
TCAGTGGAGACGATCACTTCAAGCGACACGATAATCGGGTGGAGCACTTCAAAATATTCAACAAAGTCATGGGCTATCGAGGATGGACGGGTGAACCAGGCTGCATATTATGTGTGGTGACAGAAGGCAATGTAGTCATAACGGCATTCGTCTACGACCACCCAGTTCATGCACGGCGACGAAAATATCAATTGGTGCATCAGTATAGTGCTAAAAGGGAATAAATGAAGATATTGTATATGTTAATATTTATACTTACTGGATGGTGGTTGTCCACTCGTTGATCATTGCAGCATGAAATCCTACACATTGTGCATTGTGCGACGAATTCTATAGTTAAAATGTTAGAAATTTCTTAGCATAAGCCGTTTCTGTTGTGAATTTAGTGAGAAATTTAGTTAACATCTTCATATTTTTGATAAAATCATGTAAATGTTTTACCTGAAAAAGTGTGAGCTCAAATTTTGAAATATTGCAATTTTCCTTTAAAAATTACTGTCAAATTTTGAGCGTGTGAACACGCCTTTAGTAGTTGTGTCGCTCCTTTTCAATACTCTCTCGGGTCTTTGAATGGATGTCGCGAGTTTTCAAACAATGCAATCTCTGTTGTCAACATTGTGCCATGCCCATATTACTTTTTTCACAAATCTGTAACCGAAACTAGAGATTTCAAAAGTACCAGTGATAGAATACTACCAGCAACCGTTGCATCATCTTCCCTTAAGAAACAGTGGTGATTGTTGACAGCAGAAATTAACCATGGGCGGTGGTGGACTTTTCAAGAATTTCCCTGACCATGTTCTTAGCCTTATCGTCCCGGTGATTATAGAAACGTCCTACTTCGCTAAGTTGGTCTCACAGAGCCTTAAGCTGAGCATTAGGCTTTTTTCAAAGACATCATTGCTGCATGTCGACCATGCGTGTTCAGCACATCCGATTCGACCGCCGACATCGAATTCAGGGTTTTTAAACCAACCATCGAAAGCTGCGCAAATTTTATACTCGTAGGCGGTATACACGAAGAAAGGATGGACGAAATCGTTACTGGGGAAATTGACAGTGTTATTAAGGTCTAGGCGCCGCTGGCAGGTTTGGGAAAATTGTGAGCGAGTGTTCGTTGGACATTTGTCAGTTTCTTAATTGAGCACTCAGATTGGCTTTTTCCTCATGCATGCCCAGCAGCGTTTTCTGACAAAATTTCATACCATATCCTGCACGTAGCATTGATATCTTCTATAACTTAATCTTACAGCAAGTTTCGATACTGGCCTAGAAAAGGACAATATGGGAATTCCCACGGTAATTTTCGTGGGAATGGGATAGGAATTGAAAATCAATTCCCATGACAGCCTACGCCCCACCAGCGGAAAACTTCTACTCGCTCTAAGCAACACATACAGTTAATGCCTAAGATTAAAATAATGCCATACAAATCACACTTGACTGCTGTAGTATGGTATGATTTTACTTTTATATTATTAGGCACATATCCTGGCTGATTTATAACTTCAAAAAATAGGCGATTTAGTTTTTCTTAAAAAACAGAAAAATATTATGACGAAAGGTAGTATATTCAATCGAATAGGATGTATTTTTATGGCAAAATTTGCAAAGATTACGAAGGTAATAAAATTCACCAAAAAACGTATATATAATAATTATTGTTCAAAAATTTATTGAACTGTTAGCCGTCCGCTTTTTCGGGCCAAAATAAAATTCTTTTGCATATATATACAAAGAATAATGCTGAAAAAAAATAATATACCATAACGGAGCCGTGATTTCTTTGATATTTATTATTGGTAAATTTAACAGTAGTTAATAGCCAGTGTTCGTTAATAGGCTAATCTACACACTATACGGTCAAATCATAATATTTTGTATATATTCTGTACATCTGCAGTTTCGAATCCTTCGTTATTAGTTTCACATATAAACATTATTTATCGCACATAAGTGGCGCTACATTCAAAAACATTAATTCTATTCTACTGGGAGATTCAGAAAACTTTTTGATTTATTACAGTACGCACCCAATACTGTTTACATAATGTTGTACATACAGTCACGTTCTGAAACAAAAAGTGAATAATCCATGGATTTTGAAAAAAGAAATTTCAATTTTGTCCAATATCAAAATTTCACAATAAAACATCGATATAGATTTGGGTTAAACGAAATTTCGAACAATTTCTGTGGACGATACCTATTGTGGTCGCGACTGTATAAGCGGCGATATGATTCATAATATTCTTGGATAATGTGCCTGCGATGGCATTCCGTGCGCCATCTCTTACGGCATAAATACATACAATCGATAATGACAGTACTAATCATCATGATGCAACAAAAACTAGCAAACAATTAGCTTGATATCTTAGAGTTAGGCAATATATATGGACACCTTATCAGTTCTCATCAAACTTTAAAACGACAGTCGATTCTACGTTAACGAAAAAGTTGTACTCAAATCAATACGAATTTTCTTGAAAACACAATACATCTCAGTCATACAATCCAGTGCACACCCGATCAGTCAGATCGAACTTCAACCGGTAGGCCCACTACGACTGTAGCAGCAGCGTTTACATATTTTAGTTTCGCAAATGTTTTCGCAACCGACACTGCTTTCGCTAACTCTGGCACCGAGTGACCGATTTTGAGATCGAGATAATCGACGGTACTTCCTGACTCTCCCTTATCCATATCTACCGCAACTGCAGCAGCAGATGGAATTTTCCGAAGCCAGATCCTAACTAAAGCTTCGGTTACTCTATCGAGATCTTTACTACCAACATCCCAAAGGTTTCCGACAAATGCAGGGCTAAAATATTTAGTTTATTATTAGTACATTACACAACAGCTACATATAAAACTACAACAACTGAATATTTCCTTTTGCTTGGTTTACACTATTTCTTGGTTATAACAGATCATCTCTGCTATCAATAATCATTTGTTTGCTCCTATACAGCAGTTGAAATCAAATACAATCTTCGACCATGCTGCTGAACCATAAAATTGCACGATGCAATACCTCAGTATCTAATAACAGGCTAGAATTCAGTGGAAACTCTATCGGTGCACAGTATAATGAAAATATGTTTCAATCCTCAGGGAATGCGAAATTTTAGTTTAACTTTTTACACTTTCGAAAATAACTTCTCACACAACGTTTTACGAAAGCAATTCACAGTGGCTAGTTGCAGCTTCTTATACAGGATTTTAGTAATCGTCCTTTTCACTTTTATTACTACATAGCATGTAATAACCGGAACTGGAACCAGCAACCGGAATCATCCAGTTAAACCGGATCCGGAACCTGGTCTTCGAAACTTATATATAGTAAAACAGATGAAGGAAGGACTGAAGGTACATATGATTTAAAATGTATTAAAAATTACATTAAACTTGATGCATTGCGATGACATTATTGCCTCTCTGGAAATCGAATGAGACTGAGGAAGCTAATAACATTTGTTTACCGATCAAAATGTCGGTTTTTGCCTTCCGCCCACAACATAGCAAAAAATGCCTTCCGCTATACAGCTTTGAGGAAATTGAGTCAAACTGAATGTGTTTGTAACTAAACATGCTTGCATGGAGCGTACACTAAACACTTTCGCTGTGTCTCCAATCGCGTGCTTCCCTTTACAACACATTATGTTTGTTACATGTTATGCAGGGTTTAAGTTATAAAAAGACCCTTCATGTGAAAATTATCCCCCAAAAACTATATACCATCCGCTGACACTTTGGCTACATGTTATGCGGCTTTTACGTTATAAAGGACCCTCCATGTGAAAGTTTTGTCACCAATAGCTATACTATCCAGTGGTATAAAGTATAATGCATATACTATATTATGGAACAACTAGTTTATAAGACATAGTATCCAATAAATAGCGATAGTATCCAAGACAATATAATATAATGAATGGTGGCAGAGACCCCTTAAGTGGACAGAACTTACAGATAGGTTTCCTCTATAACGTAAACGCCGCATTATTCTGTAGGCAACTTGAAATTATTGTTTTATATGGTTCCAAAAGAAAATAGAACCAGCTATACTATAATTTTCTGATGAGTGACCAGAGACATTGCTTAGGCTAACGCTAGGCAACGAGTGCTAGCATAGCATATAAGTATGAGGTTATTCTATTTTATATTTTAGCCTCACAATTTTCAATAATTGTACGGAGTGTCGATGACTCAGTTTTTGAAAACAATACAATAACTACTACTAAAATAATGGAGGGTCATTTGATTGGGTTCATAAATGGCAGCCTTACACATATCCGAAAGATTAAACGTCCTGACACATTATTGTAACATCCTAACCTCAGCTGACAATATTACACAATGACGAAAATAAAGATAGTATCATCGCTTTTGTGATCAAATGTGAAATATGGAAACATTTCATTAAACTGCACTGTTTACGTGAATGGGGAATTTGAGAGACGTTCTTCCGCGTGCGAGATTTTATATAAGTCACGCGATCACATTCCTTTCAAACATGAGATATATATCCAGATATCAGAATTAAATATGCGATCTATAACAAAAATTATTTTTATCAATAAAATTCTTTCTAAATACACCACGCCCTGCGACGTCACTGCTTCACCAAAAATATGTATTTAATATTTTGAAGTCAAAAACACTTGTTATTTCCGTTGTTACGCTACATTTTTCGTGATAGAGCAAAATGATCACGTTCAGTGGCCAGATAAAGGTCGCATTTTGGCCAAATAATGGTCACCCTCCCCCTATCCCAAATGCTCCATTTATCTAGGAGAAAGTCACGGCGTCTACCTGCTTAAAGTTACTTAGATTTCAGTATTCTAGATCAGGCAGAAGCCGTAATGCATATCTCTGGTGCAAACGAAAAACTTTAATTTGGCTGTATTTCTGGGCCTACTTTGCTATTTTCATCACTTTTGCTAGCATGATATTTTTAAAGCAAAACATCGGTATTCAATATACCTTACCAACCGAAATGTTACACACAATATTATTTTTAAATCAAAACATCGGTATCCAAAATACCTTACCAACCGAAATGTTAAACACAGCAATTGTTATTTTTAAAACAAAACATCGGTATCCAAAATACCTTACCAACCGAGTGCCAAAAATAACAATGTTTCTCCAAGTGGTTCATATATGGACCCGATCGGCATTGCAAGCTTCGCTGAAGAACAACCCATGAAGCAACACGTTCGGATGGTCGTCGATAGCGATTCGATGTACTGTGGTCGACCGCCAAAACATTTAGTACCACAACCGTGGCCACAGTAGCTACAAATAACTAATTAGAGATAGAAAGTAAATAGAGGTTACACAACGAATGGTTGTTACAATAATGTAGCTACCAAGCGCGTACATGTACAGACGAACAAAATGGCAATACCAAATATTAAAATAAAAACTTCTCACAAAACAAGATCTATAGGTCTGATTTAAATAACAATGATTTCGTTAATAGGCACTTATCAAAAACAGTATCTGACAAAACGACCAAAATACAGTACTTGATAGAAATGATGACTGCTCGCTCGCTGCTTGATACATGCTATATTTATGTGCTGTATACACAGCCAGTAAACTGTTGTTAAGTTTTCACATGGATAGCTTGATATTCCCACATCATTATATATACTTTTAGTGACGCCTAACCCAATAGCATACACCGTGTGGTGTGGCAGCAGCAAATGATAGGGCCAAAATATCGATTATCGTGATTCATTAATTGGAAATACTACTTAGACAAGACGCAGAGTCCGAAAATATTTCATGTCATGCTATTATCTGACAATATTATGCACCGACGCATCTCACCGGCAAAGCACTGCAAACCAAAATGTAGTGTAGTAATAACTGAATGTGTTTAGTCTTACATGTAAAGTGATTGGTTTCTGAATCCGTCTTCCAAGTCTTTGAGCGATGGACAGGTCTGCGTGAAGCCGAACCAATGCTCTATGCTAAACAAACAATAAGCTATCACTCAAAAATTAACTATTTTTACTTTTGAAAACGTTATTGATACAAAACTGGAATCATAATAATACAGCTTTTTGCATTAAACACCTAGCAGCGCAGTTTTAGTATCGTTTATAGTATGTTTCTTACAGACATTTTGCATAAGCGACCACGCTCTCGTATATTATCATCTTTACTAAACTCAAAAATACTTTAATACTTATACCTGTAGTGGCTCTGACTAGAGTGAAGCAAGTTCTACCGTACAAAACAGTTATTATTTTATAACTGTAACATATTCAAATAGCTGGACAACAAAAAGTTCAAGCAATTATTATATTCTATGTGGTAGCTATGCATTTCAAGAAAGTGTTCAGGTTTTGACTTATTTAGAGCAGTAAACATAGTTGTACGTAAAAATATGACAATATAGGGTAACACCCAATTCGCAGAAGTATTATGTTTGTACTCTTAAACAATTGTCTATTTTGCTTAACAAATGTTAGAGCATTACACCTTTAAGACCCAATATAGCTTTGTTCGACTGTACAATTTTCGCAGAAGACAGGTTCTTGTTACCTCGTTTGTCCAGGCTACCAAAAGCATATCTAGGGACATGAACTGGGTGTACTGAAAATACCAGGGTTCTGATTCTCCTAGTTTATCTAAATCTGTCAAAAAAGTCAACGTGTGTAATTTAACTACTGTCTGCCGCTATGAATATGTAATAAACGAAAATTTAAACAATTTTTGGCACACCAGGGAAAACATTGCAGATTTTTTTAGCCAGAGTAGTCAAAAATTCATATAGGCCAACAAAAATCAGTTATTCTTTAACCGTACATGAATTTACTTTGAGAAAGTCAATATTTACCTAGGGATTGTATGAACTGGGGAACGTGAAGGGAGGTCGATATATGTGGTTCCTCCTTCCTATTTGGAAGAGCCAGGCTACAATAATTATTATTATTTAAATTTTCCACACATTCTTACTATGTCTTATATAAGACCCGGTTGGTTTATTCAAAATCTAGCATATTGTACTATTTATCAAACACATCAATTTGGATATGTCAATTATGTGAACCTGAAATTAAAAATAGATTAATAGAAAAAATTATCTTACGTAATGCTTTAAATTAGGAAATGTAAAACAGCTCTAAAATTCTTTTAAAATCTATAAATTTTGAAGACTTGACTTTCAGTTAAACTTCCCTATCAATCCAAATGAGATATAAAAGGTCTTCAAAAAGGCTTAGATATTATTTGCCATTTGTGAAGACTTAGCTATAGGTTGCTTTACCTCGAAGGCTTAGATATACATATGTTTGACAACTATATACAAGATATTATTCGACTATGTGCAAGCCCGAAATTACATAATATACAAACGATCGCATGTTATATATATTTACTGGCTATTGTGCAAACCTGAAACTAAATAATAGGCTATAATACAAAAATAAAATAATGCTATTTAATGTCGTACATAAAGCAATGTAAATCGCCACTATAATTCAATGGAAATCTGTGAAGTTTGAATATTTTTTGACATTGCGACCGTGAAGCCCTGCCAAATCAAATTAGGTACACCGGGCTTTCAAGCGAGGATTATGTATTATTTGCCTTCTATGAAGGCTTAGGTATAGAATGCCTCGAAGGCATTAGGTATAAGTTGCCGCGAAGGCTAAGGTACAGATTTGACGGTTCTAGGTATATACTTGATTATGTTCCTTTTTCTACCAGCCTGAGATTAAATTATCAGTGAATAAACACACAAACATCGATAACCAATTTTGCATATTTTTTCCGTTATGCGAACGTAAAATTAATGACATAAAATAGCCCTACTAGCTAAATTTTAAGACGCGTGACACTTAAAATTTAGTTTTGTGAACCTGTCGCAAAACTTAAAACCTACATTTTACAAAGTAATTTATTTATATATACGCCGTTGAACATTAAAATCTGTTTAATTATACTTTTGTGTAGAAATTAGAGCAAGGTTTCAAAAAACATTATAGAATAACCTCGACACTCATATTTCTTTCAAAGTCCAACAGCATTTTCTGGGAGTATGACACTAATACTCAAGTTAACTGCAGTTGTATTTCAGACGGATACATACAACTCAAACAAATTCCAGAGAAACAGTTTCGCCTGTTTAAAAATCTTAATAATTCATGTTAAATAATGTGTTTATTTATTTATTTCTTCGTTCAATCTGAGCAGACGCCATGCATTCAAAAACGAATGTAAACGCGTAAACAAAATTTTCGTATTTTACAACGAACTTTATACGATAATTATGGGTGAACGTAAACGAACGTTGTAACATTCGTTTACAAACGAGCGCTGTTGCGTTAGTTTTTTGTGCACTTATTTCTGTCCGTGACTGTGTCTGGCAAACAAATATAATGTTTAATCAGGACAATAAACAAAAAATAATATAACTAGATTTGGCTCACAATAAACTGCTCCGATACACATTAAACATACCTGGCAAACCATGGTCCAAACCGCGTAGCAGTATCCTTAATCTCCGAAAATGGATCTACAATGTAAAATGCGCGGTCCGGATCCACTTGAGCAGAACGGTTCTCGGTTGTGCATAATCTGGACGCTATTAAAGACTGAAAGCAAGGGACGCCAGGCACCCGGCAGACGGATTGATTGTGTAGAATGTCCATGCACTCCCACGGTATTTGGTTTAGTGCCTTCAAAAAAGTTACTTTTAATTTTCGAGCTTCGATGAGTTCCATAGATCTCGCTATAAAAATTTACAGGAATTTAAGAAACAGAAGGGTCATTTCACGAAACCATGTACTTTTGAAACACCATTTTTGAAGCCAAAATGAAACGTTTTCGCATGTTGACACGTGAACCATGGTCTGTTTGTATGCAAGTCAGACCAAAAGGGTCACAGTCAGCCATTTGGAGGACTTGCGACCTAAAATTGGTGCAGCTAGGACCCTTTTATGGTTAAAAAACGACCAATTTAGAACAAGCCTGTCGCAGAATTTTTTCTAGTGCAACGGAGACAGAACCTACTGATACGATTTTATGCTCACAAACCAACCATGAGTGGGGGATGTCCGACAAAAAATGTAAGGCAGATCCTTAGGCCTTGTAAAAATTGGCACCCCGATATGTGTTAGTCGGGTCGGGGGGCTATACCTTCCTACAACATATATATATTACGTGAAACTTTGGCTACTTCTAGAGAATCTAGATTTAACACGCTGCTGCTGTAAAACAAACACAATTGATGTACGATTAGCTTACATTTAGGCGATGATACCAAGGACAATGCGAAGAATATATGTGCGGGCAGGCAGAAGGGTTCCCTAGCTACCCAGTTAACAGCACGGCCCCATATCATGGTGCAATGATGAACTTATATACTAATATGATTCTTGCCACCTTCGGTTTCTTTTATTATACTTGCGGTCGGGGGGCTACACGTCAGGTCGGGGAGGGGGGGCTACATTTCTTAAAAGTTTTAATACATGGGTCGATTCTAGTGTGGCGTTACTATGCTTCTATCCGGCCTATTGTAAAACTGTATGCAAATTAAATTAAATTTTCGGTAGGTTCTACGTTTTGCATATCCCATTTTTGCCACTTTATGACCTTCGACCTCATAATCAAACAACACATGGACAGACGCAGATATTCTTTTTTTCAATAACACCTGTACTGATTACGATTACCGTTTATAGCATTTTTAGCGCTAGTGCACTTTGACGTTATTTACCAGAGTATGCAAGCTGCCAGATTTGACCTTGGTCGGGGGCTACATGTCACGAAAATTTTTTTTCGGAAGCTTGACGTCAGCTCCAGTGTCGATGCTTACTCCCAAGTTTTTCCGGAAAAATTAGCAAATACCAAAGGATCACAGTGAAATGAAAAACACACATAATGTATCACGTGCTAGCGATACGGGGAACGCTTATAGTGGGACATGGTGTTTTTGGCTTCATTTGGCCAACCCGTGTGGAGGGTCTCTGGCTCCTGCTATGTTAGGGGTACAGAGGTCCACCATACCTCACTATGACCGCCAAACATGCTATTACTACATCTCACAACGACATTAAATTTCCTTCCAAAACACTAGTGCTATGGGCCAAAAAAGTGCCGCTGTAGCCCCCCCCCCCGACTAAATGACATGGTTTTGTGAAATGACCCAGAGCCCAAATGTTGGAATGTAACACTGCACACTACAAAAACTAATCAGAGACAGACTGATCTGCTCCAAACTGCACCGCAAAGAAATCTGTGGTGAGACAATCGATGGTGCCATAGGATGGTTGCATAGATTTGTCCCATACCCATAGTATTTATCGTCAAAATAGGAGTTAGTTTGCCATGCAAACGAAAAATGCACACACCAGCAAACAGATACTGCTCCTACAACAAACGCCTTTGAAACAAAATTCGGAACTCCATCCGCTCGAATAATCAAGAAATTGCGTTTATCGAGCAGAAAAATTTCATTTATGGTGATTGCAGTAACTGTAATCTGATGGACCAATATGTTATGTTATCGGTTTTATTCAAACTAGTACGTGCCGTTTATAAGTTAAATGTGAAAACCGGCTGGCGCAAGCGATAATCTAAGTATGATTGCTTTGACAGTACATAAGATAAAAACGTTTTAATAGTTTGGCTTAGGTTTTAAATCCACTGTTGTTTCGTTTATACACCGGTTATCCGGCGGTTGTACTGGTTTACCTAAGTACGTGCGGTCTTACAAGATCGGATCTCCAAAGAACATTTCCTATGTTGTTCTCTCGTTCCCGTTCACGCTCACAAATAATGCCAATTAATGTAAGACGGTACACGGCATACTAATATATTAAGGCTTCTGAGCGTTATATTAATGTTCCGTTCCGCATAGGTCACCCCTCATCAATCCAGTCAATTGGACTAACGGCAGCTGAACTCTCCATCCGCTGAAAATTTTACCAAGAGGCAGCAACAGGGACTCCATTGTTCCGAAACAGGTGAAGCCAGATTTCCATGGGCTTGAAATGGCGGCACACCCCAATTCAAACGGGGTTTTCAACGTTTTGTTGTATTTTTATGTGGAAAATTAAGTATTTTTGTGGAAAAGTTTAAAAATCGCGTTAGCACCCCTGCTATAACGTTTATGACAAAAAGTAAAAGCAAACTGCTACAAAATCATTGATGTTTTTACTTCAAAGTGAATTTTAGCAAAAATTGGCTGAATTTTATGTCAACTGTGAGTGTTTTATCTGGGGAATGCGAAAATTCTTGCCATGTGGGTGGATCGATGAACAAGGGAAAGCCCAAAATTTCTTCAGGGCGAACGAATCAATGGCACAAATTTTTGCCAGAGATAATTTGAAAATGGCAGGCCTCACCCTCCTCCAATGATGGGAGCCCAGTTTAAGTCTAAAAAGTTGGTTAAAAACTTCATAATATTTATGAAGTTTTTGATAGTATGCATTTTGATTATAATTATAATCAAAATGCAATTACCAGCAGTATTTGTAAGCATAAAAGAGGTACACTATTCGTATACCAGCAGTTCGCTAATATACTGCAAGAAAACCATGAATACCATATTACGCAAGGGTACGCACATATATAATACTTTCCCTAATTAATAGTCTTAGATAAATAATTTCCTGTACAACAGTACCCCAAATATGAAAAATCAAGATTTGGGTTGCAACATCGAAATACGCATGGTTATCTCCACAACTTTACTAAAAAAGAATCAATGAACGTTAATGAGAGTGCACGTCAATGTAACACGGTAAAGATTTAATGTGAAGTTTCGTTGTAAAGCCTTTCATGTAAAGATTTATTGATAGACAGTTAATCTATTACCTAGAGTAATATTAGTTTAACCTAAAATATTAGTAAAATTTTCCTCAATTTATTGATTATTTGAGATCGCGGATCACTTAAAAATAGGAAGCACCTAAAGTTGATCATTACATCACAAAGTGACATACTATGTACCATGTGCAATAATAGCATTCTCCAAGTTCCGCTTAGGAATATAAATCAATGACTGTTTTAGTTTTATTATGATTTATATTTTCAGTTTCATAACCTAAATATTCGGAACCATTTTATAATTATTTCCATACCCGATCAAGCACTAAAACCAGGCATCCACGAACGTTATCACAAAAGGAATTGAGCACAGACAATTCGTCGCTCGAGCTGCTGGCAATGCAAGTTAGCTCATCGACAATATTCGGCTTCGTCGTTGTCGGCAGAAGATCTTTTACAACAGTAGCAACCGCAGCGGCATCGCAATAATTACTGCTTACTGCAATCCTTGTTATCATCTAGAAAATTTTAATACAATACCGATACCTTTCGTCAATAAACGCAGACTGTTACACATAGCCATGGACAGAATTGACAGAAAAATACGCACACTCACGCATGCAAACGCTATTAAATGCATTAGCGTTTGTTTGCGTTGGTACACTCAGATTAATGTGCGCTTACACGCAAATCCGTGAGTATAAAATCACTTGCGTGTCCGTCTGTAGCAAAATTCTGTGTGAATTCTTTCTGTGACTGTAGCAACAAAATATATCAGTAGCAGTACACTACTACTAGAGTGCACCAAGCATAATACAAATATAGTATTCTGACAAAGACTGTAAAGCACTATTTGCGACAAATACACGAACAGACATACAGGTCAGCAATTATTGTACTCCTTCACAGAATACTAGTGCGACAACATTATAGCCTTATTATGTGTTTAGCGGTAAACTTGCGCGCTTTAGTACAACGTATTCCGGGCTTTCCATTCGCTGAAAATGGTTGTTTCAAACCGGGGGCGCTCGATTTTAGCTCGAGAAAAATGGTTAAAAATCGTTTTAGAAACACTGTAATAACGCCTGTGCCAACAAGATAAAGCATGTTGAAGCAAATTTACAAAAAGAAAATTTTTGACTTCAGAGCGGAATTTTAGTACAAATTTTGATCAAATTTTATGTATTTTGGGGGTGTTTTTAACGAAAGGAAGCAAAAAATTTGTCAAGAAGCGATTAACCGGAAGAGCCTAAAATTTTGTCAGGTGGCACGAACCGGAAAGGGCACTAAACTTTTGCCAGGAACTACTTCAAAATGCCAGACTCCCCGCAATTTAGAGAGCTCTGTATCATGTGACAGATTCGTGGTATAACGAATACACTCGCTTCTATCTGGCTGCACATTCAGAACACACTACGACTAATATGAAAGAGACAGTATTCTAGGTTGTGACGTCAAAGAAGCTAGTGTTTGATGCTAAATTTTCTTACTGCAATATCTATTTAAGAGTGAGCTATTTTCAATAAAAAGATCAAAATCCACCGATTGCGTTAGCGCTAGATGGTGTATATATAGTGCAGCAATCATCGTCACACATCTGTGATGTCAAACTGATCAATCAACAAAGTCAAACGCAATATCCTCAGATAAGTTGACACAACATTATGATTGCCGAGTAGAAAGGACGCATCATTATGATTGCCGAGTAATAAATTGTAATTTGTTATTGTTTAGACTTACATCAATCGTTGCATCACAATACGGAACAGAATACCGCTCTAAAACAGCCACTATCTTTTCGGTAATTTTCTCTTTGTGTATCGTGCAAGCAGTGTCGACTACAGCGCCTGCAAACAGCAGCAACAGCGAAGATCCTAGACACTGCTCTAGTTTCATCATCAATGTCTGAAATCCATAGCACGAATGATACACTGGTGCATAGCTGCTAATAACGCAACTCCGATAATATCAGTTGAAAATTTAGCAATAATAATTCTCTAATTGGAGGACATTAAATTAAGCAGCTGTCCAGCACAAAATGAAATCACAAAGTATGAAGTGTCAGCCATTCATCCACGCAATCATTATTCGTGACAAAAATCCGAGAACAACAAAGCCAAACTATGCCCGAATCGATAAGAAACACAGCCTTGTTGTCATATAGTAAATCTATCACTGTTTTAGGATGTTGTGCAGTTTTTTATGACTAGCAGTCTTTTTATATTCCTGGTCTAACGAAATATATTAAATTTCAAAGGAACTGCCGGTGTACAGGGCTTCTTATGAACTTAAATTTTTTGGGTGTTCGCAGAGGGACCTTTTTAAACTCCCAGCGAGACCATAATAGCATCGCAGTACATTGAGTTCATTGTTATTTTTAATACGTACGTTTTAAATACATAGTATCTTTATATCTTAATTTATTTTACTATTATAGATTTCCAACACCAGGTTCCGGGGTTGAAGTTATTCCCTGATTTATTTACACTTAATATATATTTAATATATACGTTTATATTATTTTACTACTATTACGGCATTCTATGACTTACAGGATAACAAATTACAATTTTACGAGCTAGATTCGCTAAAATTACACTTTATGTTCACGAGAAATGAAAATTTAAGGGGTCAATCTTTGGGTGAGCAGGTTTCAAATATGGTTCAGTGATCGATCATGAGGCGTCAGCCATCTCTTCAGCTACAAGTTATCAAAAAGTTAGCAGTCACCTGAAAAAGTCGACTAGAAAGTACTAAGCATACCCGAAAATGAAACGGTAATAACATGTTTTTAAAACTCTGGAAAATGTAAAATATTAATTAAAATGTGAAGATTAAACATGCCAACAGCCAAAAAGTATACAAAACGCGGCGCTATGACTGCCGAGTTTCAAACGAACATCGAATAGAACTTTAAACAAGACCAATCAATCCGAGCGTAAGATCCGAAAAAATCTTAGAACATTTGCCGAATAAAAAATAATCATAAAAACACGTTAAACTCGAATCATAAACTTTCGAACAAGTTTGGAGCAAAATCGTAAATATTTTCAAAAAAATTCAAACACAAACACCTAGCGAGTTCTGTAAATCTAAGCAACACGTAAATGACAATAGAGTCGAAAGCAACATTTTAGTCTCATATTACACTTTAAGAAACTCATTAAAACACTGTGTAAACACTATATTATCATACAACTACAAAGTTATTACCTGCAAGGCACTGTCCTGCGCAAAACGCTTTTTCCAGTACACAGCTTTGTTGAGCGCTATATCACAGAAAAACCGTTCTATTTCCGAATGTAATGCGTCGATTTCTTCAATAACGCCCTGGCTCAGTAACAGTAATACAATGACTGAAGATGCGCTTTACAAATTCGACGTTTATAGAGTTTTATTCTGTATTAATAGAGTATCAAAGCTATTCCAGACGTTCACACGCAATTAATCCTGTTTAGGAGATGGCACTTGATATGTTTTCTCAGATTATTAAAAACCGTTGACGTCAAAAGAATTAGACTCAAAAATCCATTAGTGTTTTGAAAAAAATATGTATGTCCGACAATATATTGATGTTGATATAACTTTAATTTAGCAGCGCCACAAAATTTGAACGAGATCCAGGGTTGGCCGGAAATTCTTTTACCTAAACAACCGCGAAAACATTATTTACGGGTACTCATCTTGTAGCAATATTGTCTTAATACTTTTAACTCCTAAAGTTGTTCGACAACAACAAATTACGTTTGAATACGCTGTACTAAGTGAATGCGCCGAATACTGCCCATTGTACGCCATTTTTTTCGCTTGCTTTGCAAGGAGCCTTAAGGAATAATAGCTCCGATATAGCTCAGTGCTTAGTAACGCTTTGCTGGAGGTAAGCCGAAAAAATCATACATGAACTATTCTCGAACTCTCGAAAAAATTTGAAAAGGCGCGCTTAACATTTCGAACAAAATTTGAAATTTCTAGAGCGAACAGCTATCGAACAGCACTCATTTCTCGTGAGTACTGTAAATTTGTAAGAATGAAAAATAAACATATTTATATGCGAAAATGTATTATCGTTCATCATAAATCAAATCTATGAAAACACAAACATATATTTATATGCATCTAAAGTTGCCGAGATGCCGACCGGCGAGTGAAACTCTTGATTCGATATTTTTTGACCAATCTGCACCACAATCACAAAGAGTATTGCTATCTTTTCCAAGGTTATAATTAATGAAACATAACTCTGCAGACGACAGTAACACTGCGATCATAGCCACACAACCCTAGAAAAATGCGTTATCTGATAAAACATTATAAATCCTATTTCAATAATAATTAAAACGGAGCGAGTGAAGCGAGCCACTGAAACCGCTAAGGGAAAAGATTGTGAAAATATGTTTTTGTCTAGGTTTATGTCACACATAACCCATTTTCGAATGGACGAATTTCAACATTTATTCGATAGTAAAAGTGATGATGACGTGCCCTTTAGTTGAACGTTAACAGCCCAGTCTCCATCTTCGTGGTCAAAGTGGCAAAAATCGTTTTAAGGATTGATGCCAAATTTGGCCATAAGGGAAACAGTTTTTCGCAACCCATATCTCGCGGCACACGCTTCACATTGAAAGAACTTAGACCACCATACAGAATCAGTTCATCGAAATCTACAACTTTACGAACCATGACTTTTTTGTGGGACCACTTCCTGGGGCGCTGTAGGCCCGAATATGGTTCGTCGAACGTTTACCAAAAATAGCGATGTTTGAAATGTGTTTTACCTTCCAATGAGTGCCGATTAAGTTATCAAGAATGCTGGATACAATGGATTTACTGTCTAGAGTCCAACTTGACTATATTATACGTTTTCATGGCTTTAAAGGTTTTTACCGTCGACGAAGCAGATTTCAAGATGTGGCGTTTTCGTTTGGTTATGTATTGCATGCATGGCATCAAGACTGGTCTATACAGTTACAATCAGGATTAACTGCTTATAAAATCGAACGCAGATGAAATCAAACGAAAACACAATGGATCGATTTTCGTTTAAACGAAACTCGTTAAATTAAACGCAAAGTAACATTTTTGTTAAAATATTTTTTATTTCAACACAGTCGAAATTCGTTAAATTAAAGGCTAACTAACATTTTTTATTAAATTTTTTTATTTTGACGCAATCGAAATTCGTTAAATTAATCGATTTTCGTTTAAACAATCGATCTTGGTTTAAACGCAAACGATCGAAATCGAACGAAACTTCGATTAGAGTTCTTGCACGAGTATCTGATGCATTTTAAGATGTTTTCAATGGATTTAAAGTTACTGAACGCGATTGCCAATGGAATATAGTCTGTATTCAGTATCTTGGATACGTATTGGGCATATGGCTTCAAGAATGGTCCATATATAGGTTTTCGGAAAGCTGGGTATGATGTTTTGATTAACTGGAGACCAAAATGAGTACTTTGTCGTTTTCAGGTGTTTTAGATGGGTTTAAGGTCGACGAGCCTTTAGGATTTTAATGTCTTCAGTATTACAAGATTATTAGTGAAGAATATACATCAAACACAAAGTCTGTTATAAGCGATTACACAAAATGCTGACTTGATGAAAGCACGCACGTACGTTTCATCCTCGCTTACGAGATACTAGTAAACGAACAGTGATTGCTATACCTAATCTGTATTCGGAGCCACATACAGCATTGGATAAAAACAATTGCACAAAAGACGAACGTAACAACGTATATTTTTCAACGAACGTTCTAACTTTAATTTGCTTTTGCTTTCATTAACGTTTCACGTTTTTTATGCACCCATTTTTGTAATTAAAAATATACATAACCAAGCAAATTATGGTATTATAAAGAAGCATGAAAATTTCAACTTAAAAGCAGCAGCTTACCTGTGACTTTTGAAAGACTTCTTTGACCATGATTACCGGGTGGAAGGACTTAGCGCCACGAGTCGAATAGTGCACAAATGCCGTCAGGGTGCAAGAATTTGATACGAAAGTGGTGTCCAAGGAGTACATTTGTAATAGAGACCAGTCTGTAAGAAGCAGCAAAAACGAATCCATTTTTGAAACACATAAAATAACTGATTTCGTTAAAAACATAACAGTGTTCAATCGGTTCTCAGAAAAATAATTAAAATTCAGGACAAAAATATTTACCAACAACTGCTGAGAATACATACAGGTATTTCTTTCACATATTATGAAATACGTAAATAAAAACTGTCATTCATGGCTTTATTAACGTAATAATTTTGTTCCATCCATAGCAATTACATACTAGTAGCTTGCTTTATCGCCAATGTGGTGAATTCTGCACGTTGAATATGTAATTTAGAGAGATAAGCGTACCTATATTGCGCATTAAATTATAAAACATGCCACCGAATATCAGCTACGTTCCTGGAATAGTTGAGAAGATATAACGATTATTGTGCTCGTAATTCTCAAGTAGACAGAGGACCAATTAATATACAAAATTAGACCACAAGCACATATACCAGAGCGATTAAAAAGATAATACCATTTTTATGTGTTTTTGGTCCTTTAGGTCCAGTAAAACCATTTTGCACCCACCCTAGTGTAAGTAATGACAATAGCAGCACATCGTCTGTAGCTACATAGAGGGTGAATTGCTCTACAAAATGAGACAAAAACACCTATATAACTCGAGTTGTTGCGGGGATATTACCGTCTTAGTGTATTTTGGGTCCCATGGTCCCATTGAAAAACACTTTTTGGCAAAACCCTGTGGTAAAATAAAGCCAACAGCAGCACACTTTTTGCAGCCAGTTTTGGCCCAACTTTGCAGCGTACATAAGGATGACAATAGCAGCATAATATTTGAATATACATAGAGGACGAATTGCTCTACAGACGACACCAAACACACCTATATAGCTCGTGTGGTTGCGGAGATATTACCATTTTGGTGTATTTTTGGTCTCATAAGCTCGGTTTGATCCAAATCTTGCAGTCTAAGAGAACCACATAGCAAAGCGTCATTTTAAAGTTTTATAACGGCGCTTTTGTTGCACAAAATGAGACCAATTTAACTTTGATTACACCGGTTATCAAGTTTACAGAAAGTAACGTGATTTTTGGGCTCTTTCGGGACCCAATCTGAGCCCCTTTGGCCCGATTTTTCGGAGAGATGTTGGCTTCGGGCTCTGTGCAAATAGCCATCATGCTCCGGCGTGGATTTTTCTGATTAATCAACCGTCTCAATAGGGGAACACTTTCATTTACTTACAAAGACGTTGGAGTAAACCGTTTAACAATACAGAAAATTCACATGGTCATTTTAAAATAGTTGACTTCCAAGTCTGGGTGTGATACAGTATACCACTAAGTAACATAGTAACTATAGTAACTCTCAAGCGATGGTGAAACGAAGTGAACGTGGTTTCACAAGTGGTAATTTAGCATAATCAATTAGGCTTAGTGCTTGATAACACATTAAAACCTCTGTAACCCTGAACTCTAATGAAAACCCTAAAACTTCTATGACCCAAGCCCATCAAAACAACTGGAAACGCACGAATATTTCGTGTTGATTTTCAGATAACCAGAGATATCTAGAGTACCAAAAAACTATATATATATAGAACATTCTCAGTATCTTGTACGCAATATATAACCAAGATACTGTAGACAGATTATAGTCTGGAAACCGAGTACATTGACCCAAACCCACTGAAAACATATGAAAAGGCATAAAATAAAAGGGCTATACAACCAAATCATTGTATTCAACATTCAGTAAAACCTATATAGACCATGCGTGAAGCCTTGGATGCAATACATAACCAAACAAATGAAAACACACATTTTGGAAATAGGGTTTGTCGACCCTGTGAAACTGCTCTGTCCACAGTGGGGAACCCCCACTTTCCAAATCCCTCCATGTTCGTGATATTTTCATATTTTCATCGTGTCCGCCGAAACCCCATGTTCAACTAAAATCAAAATTTTTTGTCTGAAAATTTATGTTTTTTGTTCGTAAATTGTTTTTTAAACATTAATTACCAATATTTATAGCTAAGCACGTAGGGAAAAATTTTGTTGTTTTTAATCCAAGACAATGAAATATTAGTATATTTTAACCCCATAGGTAAAAATGCGATAATTTTAGACGATCCGGAAGTTAACTGGGTGCATAATATGAAGATACAAAACTTACTTCGGGGCACAAACGGGTGGAAACCGGGGAAGGCAAAATACCTAGCACACTATCTAGAGAAACCAGCGCAATTCGGCATTGTTTCATTGTGTGATAAATATAGGAGCTTCACATCTATAACTCGTTATAGTGCGAAAAAGGTACCCTGCATCACAAATACAGGACACATCGGTAGCTACACACAATGGACACTTTTATCTAATCTACATAATATGGAATAATTTTAATACTCAACACTTTGGCAATAATATTAATCTCAGATCATAAAACAATCTACTTGAATAGTCAATCAATGGTTTTATTAAATTTTCGTAACCAGACTGATTTTCAAAACCTTTTCTTAAAATTCTGCTTCTCCAAACTACCAAAAATATACCTGGAGTCCGACAGTTTGGAACTGGGGAGAATAGGAAGCAGCCAGTTCATCTTAGGGTTGTCACAGTTGAATTGATGGCAACTGTACTGTTGCCATAGTAAAAATGATGGCAACAAAAACTATCGTAACTGCTAGAGAAACGTAAAAGCGCAACTTAAGGACTGACTGCTACTGTAGATATTTAGTAAAGCAAATTTTATAAATTTTATTACCACAGTGCAAAATTTCACGATATTTAGCCAAAAAAGGAAAATTCCCATATTTTGTAGCCAAACAGAAAAGCACCCGATAGACGCATGAAAAGTAGTAAACTAAAATTTACATGGAGCACGAACGGTGGAAAAATCGCTATGCTTGAGAGCACTATCACCTATTTGCAAACGCCATGACACTCTTGTGGAATAAAATAGACATTGACGTCCATAATATTTTTACTTTTAGGTGTACTCCCTCGACAAATTTAAAATTTTATTGAGATTTATGGATTTGACATGATTGGGATTACAGGAATAATTCCACTCAAAGGTAAATCTCCTAAGAGGTATAAATATAAAAGAAAAGCCAGAAAAAATCGTTTGGAAGATTTATTATAAAGCAATACTAAGAGTGTGTTATTTTTGCCGGTAGCCGTACTATCGCTGCGTATTACATTCTATCCTAACATGAAAATCATTCTAAGATAAAACAACGAAATGTAGCTTTGAATAACACGAGTCGCTTAAAGTTATAAATTTAGTACATAGATTTTTAGTGACCGGAGTTGGCCATGGCAATCATTTCGTAGCGACAAATCTAAACAAAAATTTTGTTTTGTCGATGATGAATTTCTTATCAAGCTGTAAAATTTACGCACATAAATTGGTTTTTGGTTATAATATAAATATATATCTCAAAATCAAAGTGCACATGCAGACCAAAAGAATAATGCACTACCTGGAGGTTGTTGCTGAAACGCTGCAACGAACCGCTCCAACGGAAGTACTTGCAAATCCAGCGCCATCCTGAATTAATACATTGAATTTAGAAAACCGAATGTCCACGTGCGGTGTTGAAAAAAGACGATGTAACAACCAGTCTATGTGCAGACTCCACTAGTCCCTCTGAGAGATGAGAGCAAAGAAATAAGGAACTGAAGCGAGGGAACGAACCAGGCCCAGTGGGTTGGGATTGAAGGGCCTAAACAGGAGTTGAGTAGTGAAGCCTTAGTATAGACAACGCCAAGTGGTAAGTAAAATACTGAAATTCTAACAAAAATAACTTTACAAAATGAGTCTTAGCGTAATTTTTCCTCTCTAATCATTTAAAGTCGGTTTCGACTAGGACACATGTTCCCTGACGTTTATTTGTAACTTTAATCTTAGCTTGTCTTGCTTACTTATTCAAAGCAATAGCCACCTAGCAAAGATCTCCTAGAGAATAGGAAAAGTACTTACTACACCGCGGGTTTGCTAGATATTAATTTGCCTCCAAATAAAAAGAAGCCTTTCCATTTTGGCTTCCAACCGCCCACTTCGGAGAGCCCTTACCAATATACAGTCACGGACAAAAACAAGTGCACAAACGGAACGCAAATTAACGGTAACGCAAACGAACGTTAGAACGTTCGTTTATAGGCGAAAGTAAACGTAAATGAAATTTGTTGTATCGATTTTTTGCTTTCGATGTTTCGATGCTAACGAATGTACTAGTGTTCGTTTATAAACAAATGATGTTGCGTTCGTTTTTGTGCACTTATTTTTGTTTCTGATTGTAGCTTAGCAACATCGATAAAAGCGTTGCAATATATTTTACTACCAACAGCAGCGTTGTAGAATAAAACTCTTTGTCTGATTCCTGAAGCCTACAATCGGTAACACTTTATTCACATTATTATCGAAAGCTGTGTTCTCGTGGGTCACTAATTATTCGTTAATTATTCACCGATTCACGAATCGGCATAGGTAAAATTAAATACTTTTTCAACCGTTAAATTCAAATGGTCTTCGAAAAGAGTGCTAAATAAGAAAGCGAATATTATATTCTAACAAATAAATGTTTTCAAGCACAAATACGATTACGTCTGACATTACAAAATGCTCGTATTGAATCAGCTCAAAACTGGTCAACACTAAAGCTATACGACAGCTTACCCGTTCGTTGTCCGCTTTCGATTTAGAAGATCCACCAAATAACGAAATGTGTTCCAACTACAATGAGCAAAATAGTACGAAGCAAGCCACGTGTTGTTTACTAAAAAACACGGTTTGACCATATTTTCGTCCACAATTATTGAACAATTTACACGTTGTGTTACACGACAGTTGCTTTGATCAAGCTCTAAACGCACACATCTGTTCGGACAAGTCAATATTAAAACGGCAAGCATTTCAGAAATGCGACGAAATATATCAAAAATTCCCTACTTTCCCACCATAGCTGACGTAATTTGCGAATCAGTTCAGGTTCCGATTTTGGTTTCACCGTCCAATGAGGCTTCGCCTCCATAAACCGTTTTGCAGTTGCACCGTCTATGGTCTTTCTGCTCCGCATCATCAAAAATATCAAACGCAGTCGATGGAGCAGTTTCGGTGCATTACGGTTTTACCACCACCAACACTCCTGGCTCAGTGAACACTGATCGTCCCAATCATTTTGAAAATGATTTGAGCACCCAACTAAAAAAGAAGCTGACTTTAGAAATTTCCGAGTCGCCATCAGGTGACTCTTCTGGTGATTTTTTATTTAACAACAACTGCGACCGTGCCTTCAAATCAAACGAATCTAGTGAGCTAGTATTCAATGGATCTACATGTTCGCTGGCAAGCGCCAAATCTCAGAAAATGAATAATCGTAAACGACAGTGCTCCAAAAGAAATAAGTTGAATGCGAAACACTCGTTATCTATCTACCATAGGAGTCATTGTAGGAAATCGCGAACTTCTAATGCTATCATACGGTCCACATCAATGCCAAGGTCGTTAGACAACGTTGAAAGAAACAATGCGTTTGATATTTTTGATGATGCGGAGCAGAAAGACCATAGACGGTGCAACTGCAAAACGGTTTATGGAGGCGAAGCCTCATTGGACGGTGAAACCAAAATCGAAAGCGAACTGATTCGCAAATTACGTCAGCTATGGTGGGAAAGTAGGGAATTTTTTGATATATTTCGTCGCATTTCTGAAATGCTTGCCGTTTTATATCTGACTTGTCCGAACAGATGTGTGCGTTTAGAGCTTGATCAAAGCAACTGTCGTGTAACACAACGTGTAAATTGTTCAATAATTGTGGACGAAAATATGGTCAAACCGTGTTTTTTAGTAAACAACACGTGGCTTGCTTCGTACTATTTTGCTCATTGTAGTTGGAACACATTTCGTTATTTGGTGGATCTTCTAAATCGAAAGCGGACAACGAACGGGTAAGCTGTCGTATAGCTTTAGTGTTGACCAGTTTTGAGCTGATTCAATACGAGCATTTTGTAATGTCAGACGTAATCGTATTTGTCTTGAAAACATTTATTTGTTAGAATATAATATTCGCTTTCTTATTTAGCACTCTTTTCGAAGACCATTTGAATTTAACGGTTGAAATATTTTTAATTTTACCTATGCCGATTCGTGAATCGGTGAATAATTAACGAATAATTAGTGACCCACGAGAACACAGCTTTCGATAATAATGTGAATAAAGTGTTACCGATTGTAGGCTTCAGGAATCAGACAAAGAGTTTTATTCTACAACGCTGCTGTTGGTAGTAAAATATATTGCAACGCTTTTATCGATGTTGCTAAGCTACAATAAAACAAATAATGCACAAAAACGAACGCAACATCATTTGTTTATAAACGAACACTAGTACATTCGTTAGCATCGAAACATCGAAAGCAAAAAATCGATACAACAAATTTCATTTACGTTTACTTTCGCCTATAAACGAACGTTCTAACGTTCGTTTGCGTTACCGTTAATTTGCGTTCCGTTTGTGCACTTGTTTTTGTCCGTGACTGTATATTGGTAAGGGCTCTCCGAAGTGGGCGGTTGGAAGCCAAAATGGAAAGGCTTCTTTTTATTTGGAGGCAAATTAATATCTAGCAAACCCGCGGTGTAGTAAGTACTTTTCCTATTCTCTAGGAGATCTTTGCTAGGTGGCTATTGCTTTGAATAAGTAAGCAAGACAAGCTAAGATTAAAGTTACAAATAAACGTCAGGGAACATGTGTCCTAGTCGAAACCGACTTTAAATGATTAGAGAGGAAAAATTACGCTAAGACTCATTTTGTAAAGTTATTTTTGTTAGAATTTTATAATTTTACTTACCACCTGGCGCTCACTATACTAAGGCTTCACTACTCAACTCCTGTTTAGGCCCTTCAATCCCAACCCACTGGGCCTGGTTCGTTCCCTCGCTTCAGTTCCTTATTTCTTTGCTCTCATCTCTCAGAGGGACTAGTGGAGTCTGCACATAGACTGGTTGTTACATCGTCTTTAACACCGCACGTGGACATTCGGTTTTCTAAATTCAATGTATTAATTCAGGATGGCGCTGGATTTGCAAGTACTTCCGTTGGAGCGGTTCGTTGCAGCGTTTCAGCAACAACCTCCAGGTAGTGCATTATTCTTTTGGTCTGCATGTGCACTTTGATTTTGAGATATATATTTATATTATAACCAAAAACCAATTTATGTGCGTAAATTTTACAGCTTGATAAGAAATTCATCATCGACAAAACAAAATTTTTGTTTAGATTTGTCGCTACGAAATGATTGCCATGGCCAACTCCGGTCACTAAAAATCTTTTTAATAAATTTATAACTTTAAGCGACTCGTGTTATTCAAAGCTACATTTCGTTGTTTTATCTTAGAATGATTTTCATGTTAGGATAGAATGTAATACGCAGCGATAGTACGGCTACCGGCAAAAATAACACACTCTTAGTTATTGCTTTATAATAAATCTTCCAAACGATTTTCTTCTGGCTTTTCTTTTATATTTATACCTCTTCGGAGATTCACCTTTTTGAGTGGAATTATTCCTGTAATCCCAATCATGTCAAATCATAAATCTCAATAAAATTTTAAATTTGTCGAGGGAGTACACCTAAAAGTAAAAATATTATGGACGTCAATGTCTATTTTATTCCACAAGAGTGTCATGGCGTTTGCAAATAGGTGATAGTGCTCTCAAGCATAGCGATTTTTCCACCGTTCGTGCTCCATGTAAATTTTAGTTTACTACTTTCATGCGTCTATCGGGTGCTTTTCTGTTTGGCTACAAAATATGGGAATTTTCCTTTTTTGGCTAAATATCGTGAAATTTTGCACTGTGGTAATAAAATTTATAAAATTTGCTTTACTAAATATCTACAGTAGCAGTCAGTCCTTAAGTTGCGCTTTTACGTTTCTCTAGCAGTTACGATAGTTTTTGTTGCCATCATTTTTACTATGGCAACAGTACAGTTGCCATCAATTCAACTGTGACAACCCTAAGATGAACTGGCTGCTTCCTATTCTCCCCAGTTCCAAACTGTCGGACTCCAGGTATATTTTTGGTAGTTTGGAGAAGCAGAATTTTAAGAAAAGGTTTTGAAAATCAGTCTGGTTACGAAAATTTAATAAAACCATTGATTGACTATTCAAGTAGATTGTTTTATGATCTGAGATTAATATTATTGCCAAAGTGTTGAGTATTAAAATTATTC